>DWQT01001965.1:0-15253 GCA_018244895.1 Myscelus amystis hages | reverse complement strand
CTCTTAACTTTTTGGATAAAACTGTATAATATATATACATATATATATATATATATATATATATATATATATATATATATACTTGTAACGAATAGATAAAACGCCCATAAAGAACAACCATACACAAATCGAGGGAATCGCCATCAAATCGGACTGCCAGCCATAAAC
Source organism: Myscelus amystis hages (assembly GCA_018244895.1). NCBI lineage: Eukaryota > Metazoa > Arthropoda > Insecta > Lepidoptera > Hesperiidae > Myscelus > Myscelus amystis. The sequence goes on along the minus strand of DWQT01001965.1, from coordinate 15,085 downwards.
ATCGGACAGAATCGATACATCAATCAATAAATCGCGCTAAAGATTGAGATATTTCATTCGGAAGCGGACCGCCCCCCCGCCCCCCGCGGGAGGGGTGGTCGCCCGTGACGTCTGTATCCCGGCGCAGACACCCGTCAATCACGCGAGATATGACGGGAATTAATATTTCAAACGGAGGAGCTCGTCGTGTGTAGATGTTAGCGGCGTCTTGTTAAGAATTGAGGATGCAAGCTGATGTTTCAAACATTGACAATAGTTCTGAATCTGCACCGTTCATGACTGCATTTTTAATAAAGAAAATGTAATAAAAGAAACCAATATCATCTTTGTACGTGAAACTGCCAGTGGCATCGTATTTGACATTAGCACAGTTTGATTCAGGCTACAACAGTTGATCCTTGGAACCATGAATCAGCGGTCGTATAAAACACGTCGATCGGTCGTAATGAATTTGAATGATATATTTAAATTCTTGCTTTGTAAAAATATCATTTGAATATGTTTTACGCATACTACAGAAATACTGAAAGCGTAGTGTTTTAGACTTCAGCTTCAAAATGCGGGGGTCTAGGGTTCAAGTGCCTACGCATCACCCACCACCTATACGCATTGTGATGGAAAATTCCTAAGGCTTTGTGTGAAGGCGAAAGAGATCGCCAAATAGTGGGACAAAAAGTGAATTTACATATCGTTTAAAATCTTCAACTGCATCGAAGTTTTTAGCGTTCGTTATATATATTATAACAGAATATTTCTTAATAAATACGTCTTTATAGTCACTCGTGCTTTAATTATGTTAACATCCTTCTTTACACGATGTAGGTATTAATGTCTGTTTTGTATTGGACTTAGTTATAATCCAAAGGCCGTTGCTAATTCAATTTCGGGTCAACGACCTCTTAACTATATATATGAAAAACCTATACAGAGTCAGCAACCATCAGAATACGTCAACGTCTTGCCGCGTCAATACGATATCAATCAACCCCCCACCCCTAAACATTACCCCTCGAGGGTGGTAGACGCGGGACCCTTGACCTGTCGCTGTTTGTGCAGCGTTGACGGGTGATTGATGGGTTAACACGCGTCTTAGTCGTCACAAAGAGCCTCAATGTCTATTGAGGTTGGGCCGTACTTGGACTAAATTCGGATTAAAGGTAGGCAGGGAGAACAAACCATTAGCCACAATGTTGAACATATCTGAAATATTAATCAACATACATGTAATTAGGACAACGGGTTTTATTGCCCAGTCCTACCACAGTTGTGAGGGAATATTATCCTGAACAGTGCAATGTAAACAGAGATGCAGGAAATAAAATGCATTATTATTATTATCGGGATTGTCATGTTGAAGATGTTTTTTGATTTGAAAGTCCAAACTGATAACTGTACCAAATAAACGAAAAATAATTATAATACGTCAGTTCAAAGCCAACAGGTGATATTAACGCCCACAGACCCTAGCCTTGGTAAGGTTTTCATTGACTGTGACTGCACTTGAATTATTTACGAATGGACGGTAACGCGACCACTTCAAAACTATCACATCCAAACTAATTAAACTTAGTAGTATAAATAAAATAACTCTAACTTCTTACTAATTAAATCGTCGTTACCATTGTCAATAGTCGATTAATTTTAACTTTAAAACTTCAGTAAAATTAAAACAATTACTAAACATCATTAAGACATATTATTATCAGATAATAATATAAAATGTATACCAATATACGTTTTTAATCAATAATATTCATCGATTATCACTTCAGTATTGTATAATAATAAAAAAGCCAGCGACCGATTATAACCGGCCGGGTTATACAATTAGTCACACAATTAAAAATGTATGCTATATGTCAATTAATGCTAAAATGTGTCAATCCGTCGGCGCGGACGTACGCGACTGTACCGGATTTTATATTATTAATCAATCACGGGCTCGACAATCCATTATTAATTGATAATTCGACGTGGTTTTATACTGTTTACCTTCGGCCTGACGTCATGACTGATGGCTTACCTGCAACGAAATGTAAAAAAACATTATTCTAAAGTCACATCCAATATATCAAACGCGGAGAACATTGTCGGACAGAGGTGCGAAACATTTTAATTTGTAGATAAACAAAAATTATTTGCGACACGCTCATAAATGGCTATTTAATACCAAATTATACCACGCCTTATAACCTAACAGGTGAAAGAACATTCATATAAATTACAAAATACATAGTCATGTGTATACAAATATTTGTTATAATCATTTTAATCTGCGGCATCGCGAACCACCTTCTCACAAAACTATAAATACGTGTCGAGGAAATGCGATTACACTAACGTTTCGAGGCGGAATCGAAACGAGAAAATCCCGTGCACGGCCGCCTCGTCGCACGGCGCCGATAAAAAAATATCCCTTATTCCGAGCGCCCGAGTTATAGACACTTGCTCCGTTATTGCCCTAACAAAATGGCCTATCCGCCGTCCCGTTCGCACTCGCGCGACATCGCCTAGAACAATGCGGGAGTGCTAAAATTTTATTCGAAGCACACGTGGGCCACAGCGAGGCCTGCATTATGCAGACTTACGTTAACTAAAAAGAAAGATAAGTGCATATTTATACCGTCCGAACGCGATATTTCGCCGCGACCGTCACTGTAAAGCGTTCGATTACGATTTAATGTCGCGACGGAGCGAAATTTAAAATGTCCAACCGTTGCCAGAAGCAATGAGAGGGGGACTTCTCGGCGTGGCAATAAGGGCGACGTTGGCGTGGCAGCCGGGCGTTCATATGTCGCTTGGGAGTCGCGTCGGTGCCGCCACCGGGTCGTTACGTCGCTGCAACGGAGCCTACAAGTAGGTAGTCGTCGGAATGACGGCGCTGCTGCCATATTCTTTTTTAAACAAGCACCTCTATAAGACGATATCTTTACTGCATTCAGTATCATTACGCTGCATGATGTGAGAGTATGCAGTCGCTTCCAATATCTCTATTATTACATTTCTATAAAACCTACGATACACATGCTGCGGTTATATATTTATTGAAAGACTAAATCTGTGAATAGGTTGAGGATCTACGTTAACTTGTATTTCATTGTTGTGTGTCGTAAATAATTATATTTATCATGATGTTGTGTACAGAGGTAAAAATAAACGCATCTTCGCAACGAATAAGGAATTAAAATAATAAATTAATTTATCGCATGACAAGTTATCGTCATAAATCGACACATTAATTATATGGCGATTTCGCCAAGTGACTCATCCATTGGTTTACGACACCTGCCCAAAGAAGGTCGTTAAGGTGATATTCGGATGAAGTCACGAGGCTGTTATTTAAGGGATTTCCTAGCGGTTGTCGCAATAATCTTGAACGATTGACATCCTTAAACACAGATTTGGAGTCGCACAAATCACGATTTGGTGTCGGGTGCAAAACTTCAATGTGAGTCGATTATGACTATATTAGTCACTTAAAAACTGTTAGGATGCCCAAATACAGATAGAAATAGTAATCGCGTAGTGGGATTTGTTTACGATATTACATATACAGCGTGTTCCCATTGAGTTGCAAAGTTTACGATAGAAAAGAGGCTGTTTTGCCATGCAAGAGGATCTTTAACAGTTGAAAAGTTTATATAATGATTTGGATGAAATTGCAATGGTGCCTAATTTTTTTATTCATTAAAAGCAAGAAAACTTATACCATTTTTACAAGCCATTATTTAACCAGGCTTATTCGTTCTTTAGTAGGTACGTGCGCGTCAAATTGAATGTTTTTTTGCATCTCTACAATATTAGTAACAAATGAAAGGGTTAGTAAGAATATAAAAAATAAGGGGTTGTTTTTAAAAATGTTGTTTTTCAAATTAATTTATTATATTAATAAAAAAATCATTGGATTTGTGTGCTCCTCGGGCTATGATAGACCGCGAGGCTACGAGTATGAGAAATTCTAGCGCTTTTTAAAATAAGAAAAAATTACCTCAGTGCAGTAAGGCTTTAGTCCGATAATGAGCACACGCGACAGCTTATCGCGTGTATTAAATTAATTTGTTGTAATAAATATAATGATTATTGAATTATTCAAGAGGCGTAAATAAATTGAGTTGCAGTTCAAGTTTTCAAAAGCTGTCTATAAAAACCCGGGTAACCGGGCAACTTCTGGGCCCCGGGGGAGCGCAGTTCGCGAAGTGGTCCTCTGACACATATTCGGGGTAGTTTATCGTGGTTGGTTAGCGAACTTAGTCACCGCGATGCATTTATTCTGGCTGTTAAAATTCGTATGCAAGTCGCTACCAACTGCAATTGCACTAAGTGAAGTATATTATACGCGATATAAACAATGCGTGAATACAATCTTAGTTCCGGTTCCGGTTGACCCTGTGGATTTATTAAATTGTGTTCGGTTAAGTCAGGGCTAAGCTTTCGGATATTCCAAAATCGTAAAGAGAATAGGTATGTTTTGAGCACTGAAATGCTGGAACCGAAAATTATGCCCTATGACCATCTGCCACAAGCCACCATCTATGTTTATCTAGAATATAACATTTACTTTTACTGTAGTAAAGTTTCACAAATCAGTAAATTTCCCATACTTTTCTCGCGTTGGCTTGCGGTTACAATAATTATGTAAGTATAAATTGTTGTAAAACAGCGTTGTAAAAATTAAAACTATATTTAAATAAAAAAAAAAACCATAAACAATGAATTTAGCGCTCCTTTTACTGTCGCTAGCGTTTCAACGAAGTATTATTTTTGTATTTCACGGAGTCCGTAAAGTTAACGGCCTGCATCATAAAGAATATGTAATGATAATTAATCGTCTAATAATTCTCTGAACCACAACCCAAATTAGAGACACCTCTGCTAACCAGTTAGCTTGCAATCGGACAGTCGTGCGAAGAATTGTCCCAATTATTATTATAGTGCATTGTGGACCGAATGTTTAAATGCACGCGCTAGTTTCACAAGCAGTAGTCCGCGGGGAGCTATAAAAACGTAACGATCACTATAAAACGCTGGCTGCGGCGCGACGCGTTCGTCACGTTATGACCATCGTTAACCTGTCGCACCGCTGACGAGACACTCGCCAGTGTTTCATCCGTTGAGGTTTGTCGAACACACCCGCCCACGCCCTGGGAAAATATCCAGAGTACAAATTCACTGTAACTTAGTCGCAAATGACAAATTTTGTGGACGCTTTTTAATTCTTCGCAGTTTCGAATAAGCGTTGTTAGATTCAGAATCCAGAGCGTACATTAATCGAGTACCCAATAGTCCAGTGATTAAGATTCCTATAAGTGAATAATTGTTCTAATAAGAATTCTTTTTGGCAAATATTTGTGTTTAAACCATATACATACATACTGACTAAGGCGTTCGAGTTAATGTAAAGTTCTTGTAACCGACGCACATTATTCTAATTATATTAGGTAATAGCAATCTTTTACGTCATTATCACATAATGTTCTTGTAGCAGTCACAAATGATATTATTCGGTTAGCACATTTGTCCGATTTATTATAATTAACCTATTTCCCATGACTGATGGACGGACGCTCCTCCGCGGCGTCTATTCTTACAGCGCGGGCGACGTCAATTATTAACGTCCATAAAAATGACGTTGTCATAAAACAAGAGAAATAATGCGTTGTTCTTAATATTTTACGAGTATTTCGGTGGGCGGAAGGCGAACAATAAATACAGCGACATCCCGTCGACAACTCTAACTCGCATTTCGGTACGCGTTTCGTTGTCGGCTAGCGACTATAAAAAATCAAGTATTCTATTCATGCTAGTTACATAGATTGTTTATATAAGCTGGGCAAAAAAGCCGGTAAAAAGGGATCGCAATGCAATGTTTTTCTTCATTCTTTTATTGTCATTATTTCTTTTCTTGTTACTATAAATAGTACTAAACCCATTCCCTGTAAAAAAGCGAAATAATGATTATTTCTTCCTTTTGTTCATTCTTTGAAAATCAAAGAAACAAAGCATATAAAACTAGTAATCGTAGATCAACTTTTTAATCGTAAGGTCCATCAAGTTTAAAAAGTCACCAACTTGATACGCCAACAAGTTTTCAGCTAGTACGGGCAAAGAAACTTTGCTACTACGCATAGACATGATAATTTGATTTGAGGGAAATATTCTTCTTTCAACATGTTTATATGCTTAAATATTAAAGTAGACATGGTGAGGGCAGTTACCTCTAACTCTAGACTGTCATGACACCTGTAACTTTATTCTGGATAAGTGCACCTATTGAAATAGATAAATATAAGCGAAACTTTAATCACCAAAACTGGTAAATACCGGTTCTATTTATTATTAACTGTATTTTTATTTTGCTACGCTAGCGCCTTTTTCACTTAATTATGTTATAAATTACTCCAATATTTTATTAATAATAATAATTAATACTGTGGCATTAATACTTTGGCAGCGTATATGACACAGGCGTTTTTTATCCCATTATCGCCTGCCGTTCGCCGACGCTGAGACACATGGCTTATTACATTTTTGTATCTGACGATTTATAAAACAGTTTTAATCAGAGAGTAATGGGCGATAAACGCTGAGGAATTGCCGTCCGATGAACAGCAAGCTTTAATGTAACTATACATCAAATCACGCAAAACTAAAATACGCTTTAAATGAAAGAAATAAGATTGCGATTTGAATGGGCCGGCTTGATTGATAGTGTCGAAGTGATGATCGTTAAGGAATTCCTGGTTCTTCGGTGGAAATAGCGATTTCACTCAAAACACTTTGTTTTTGTGGTCTCGCGATTTATTAAATAAGGCACTTCGAACTATAAAAATAGGTGCGAATCAAAATCAAAACGTTAAGATAAATGCTACGATCATAGGAAAGTTACAAGGAAAATGTTTAAAGACAAATACTCGTGAACGACTTATGAACGAAATAAAATATTATTCATAATATCGTTGAATAGACTTCTCATAAGTGTTGATTAAGAAATAACAAATAGTCGTCAATATTAGCGATACATAAATAACTCTATTAACGAATTCTAATTTCAATTAAGAATATAATTCAATCGATTGTTACATAAATAAAATTAAACGTATTATTACTTAATTTGAATTTTTATTATAAAATTGTTTTATAATTTATTCTCAATTCATATTATTTAACAAAGCAAACATAGGAACATTATATCAAATTTATAGCTAATTTTGAATGTATTGTGCATTCAGATACATATTACGTTAATGTTGAATGCATTTGCAAGCTTTCTATCGATTAAACTAGACGAAGCAAAAAGGCTTCTTAAGAAATATATAATAATTTATAATTTATAATAATTTAGTCTTTGCTTACTCCTTTAGGAAAGGGGTGCAACAATATCTATTTAGGTAAATAAATCGGACTTCGTCAGTAATGAAATAAAAGGTAAAAAAGGGAATCTATAGTCAATGCACGTAACTAGCAAGAACAAATATTTTCTTATTAATTTAATCAATTCAAATACGTTCGTTTATTGGGCTGAGGCATTTATAATACAAAGTGAAAAGTTTATAAACAGCCTTTCGAGGCTTCCATAAAAAGTGCTATTAATTTAAATATGGCAACAAGATCCCTTCGCAAAAACTTGCCCCAATAATGTCAGGCTGAATACATAATGTGGGGGAACATCAACACTTCATTACCGTTTTATCAATGGCCGCCCGCAGCCGGCGCGCCGAATGAAATTGCCCAGTCGCTGATACGCTGATGTATTAGATGTTGCCGCTATCATAGAAATCACTCACGTTGAGTTATGACCAGAAATTATCGGACTTAATAAAGTTCCCCGATCGGGTTTTGATCTAGTACATTACAAAGGCGAAGTGCGTGATTTTTTGAGTATACCATATTCAAAATCGCTTACGGGTGTCCTTGTGACCGGAAAATTAATGTTTACATAATGTATATTTTGCAGCAAAACTATACTCACGATAACCAAAGTAATAGAACGAAACGGGATAAAGATTTGAAAATAAAGTATTCCAAAATGCCTTAACTTTTATTTCATAACTAAACAGATTATTTATAAAACAAATGAAGGTTCATAACAAACCTAAACGTAAATTAAAAGAATGAAAAAATAAACTAAAATTTTATTAATATTATGCAGCCAAATAAAAAAAATTGAAAAAGATGTCTTAAAATCTTTTTAGTAATAGTCATTGTAAAAGACAAAGTGCTATGTAAAAATATGTTATCTTTATCTACGAGTACGTTTGAGAAATAAAACAACTGTTATAAAAGTTACGTAAGTTCTATGAAGAGTTTTTTATTTAACGCCCTTAGTAATTTCCCAATTCGACCGATACATACACCTGTAGCATTGCAACTTGAACATGACAGAGTGCAGTGCGAACATGCAAACGCAGTCCGTCAGCTACCAGATCGTTTGGATGCTGGATATAAACAAGATGAGAATAAACACGCCGATAGCTTCATTGTGCCTATTGTTTTCGCTATAAACAATTTGAGACGTGTTACTTTGTAATACATACGTACTTTGACTCAATACATACGTACTTCAACATCGGCTTGTAGAAATATATTTATTGGTCAACTTTTCCTCAAATAAACAGCCATGCCTCCGACTTTGTAAATATAGTACTAATTATAAGACAAATTAATAAGATTTGTTTTCTTTAAATAGTTATGTATGTTGTAATTTTATAGCAACTTTTAAAAGAGAGTAGGAATTGTGGCACTTCCGAAACACTGGCAATTAATGAGTTTTGGTGATTTGGTTTTCACCTTTCAACTATGGGAGTTTTAATCCTATCTGACTTTAAAGTAATGTGCGTTTTCCAAATATCAATTCCAATATCAATTCAATTAAATATAACGATGAAACAAAGCATTTTAAGAAATCCTAAGAGTCTCAGAGTTACTTTTAAAGTTCTGTAAGACGATAGTTGTCAGACATCGGCAACTGATCGGAACGAAAACTCCGGACCTTTTGATTTACAGTAGAATTCAGTGTTTAATGTGCTCATGTTAAATGATAAAAACGTTAAGGATAATTATTATAATGTGACAAATTCAACAATAACAAAAACATTAACAAAACGTAATACCCAGATAAGTAATATACATCAATATTGTGAAATTTATCATCCACATCTTCTATTTATCATGGACCACGACAGCGATCTTCACATCTGCATTTTGCATCGATCAGCCACCGTCGCTTGTCACCTGGCTCCATAAATCAGCAATCGCTCCAGTACCGAGATCCTGGCGTTGAGCCAATCACCTCTGACATTAGCGATTGGATATCTAAGGGCGGAGTCATATGCTTCTTGAACCCCGATTACGAGATCGGGAATAATATTGCCATTCAAGTTAACGTCTTTAGACAAAGCTGACGCTGATGATGACTCAAATAGACAACGTTGCTTAGAACTTGGACGATTCTTGGAACTTCAAACATTCTGGCAATCTGATTCATTCAGCAATTCAGTATTTGCCTCCAATCATAAATAGACTTATTGAAATGGGTCTCTGGTGCATTGCTACCTACTATCTTTAGTCTCTTCACAATTACTTAGGTTACCTTTATTTCCTTCTTTTCGTCCTTGCTTTTCCTTAAATTTAAGATAAATTGCTTTGATGTTTACAAAATATAAGGCGTTTATTCATGTAAATTATATTTTGTAATTCTGTAATTTTACATTTTATGCAAGAATTCACGAAAATGTTTGCATAGGAAACGAGCCGAAAATTGTAATGCACCTGTCTATCTCCTACACATGAGACAAGCGTATGCAAGAATTACAAGTATACGCAAGTGCTTCCTCTCCTCAATGTAGCTGACTCCCTGCGACGCAAAGCAAATACACCATTTTTGTCTATGGCAGATAGAATCGGCATCTACTAGCTTGACAGACTAAGTGGCGCCCTCTACATTGAGCGTATTCGCTGTTTATGAGGAGGCAAGCCAATGAGAGGAAAGATTGACGTGTCAATTAGCGCATCGAGAACAAACCGAGGTGCGATAGTCGACTAGAGTTTAGCTTTGATTTTTATGATTTGGAAGAGATGATTGTGCAGAGTGAAATTTGAGACTCTCTATTTAGGTATTGGATATCTATCGATGTATTTTTAAATTGTGGTCTTGAGGAGCATATTTTGTTGGTTTTGTTCATGGACGTTTCTGGAAGTTGTTTTCTATCCAATAATACAACTACATAATTGCAATTGCTCTGATAGAAGAATTGACTTTTCCCGATAATATAGATAGATGCCACGATAGTCGGATATAGACAGAACACAGATACAACGTCAATATATCACATTCTGCTGAAGTGGGTCATATTTATTACAGCAATTATTCAGGGAATCTGGATTCCTCGGTGCAGAAAGACGGTTAATCGTCCTGCGAAGCTGTCACGCTGGTGGAATATGATACACAAAGGAACCCTCCGCTAGATGCAGAGCAGAACAAACGGACAGACAACAGCTCGACTGACAGCATGTTTCTGTTAGCGCCGTTGAGCGGCGTTTCTTGAGTATCGCAGGACTCACGTTTTGGAAACTGGGTAATGTAACAGTTACTAGTTTCAAGGATGCACTTTGAAATTTGTATCTAGTAGATTGTAGTCAGGCATACTGGCTATGTTAAACATCAGCTTCCTTTGAGAGTCTTGGATTCGAATCCAGGTATGCGTGTCATTATAAACGACCTTCACACGACTAGGAAACGACTAGGAAAAAGAAATTATAATAGATAATTTTGTTACAGCCAGGTAAAACAAATGTGCTCATCCCAAATGTTTCTTCTGAATGGGCATCAACCTCCCTTCCTCTGGTTTCGTAGTCACTCTTGGTTAGCAAGCCCATCAGAAAAAGAGAGCATTGAAATAAATATATTAAACATATTCTACATGTGTCTCCAAGTTTGAGCAGAAGATTGAAGTTGAGAACATTAAAACCTGCTATTTCTGGCGCGTGAGCGACACGCGCCCGTGTTAATATACGGGCCGAGCTTTATTAGTAGATAAATTAGGCTGCTTACCAACGGAAAGGAAATTCATATTTTTTTTAATTATAGCAATTGAACGGTAAGGCAGGCCTCGTAAACGTTGGCGAGACGACTTAACTGACTTTTTGGAGAACTGGCCTATAATAGCAACCGATCGCAACACCTGGCGTGATAGAGGGGAGGCCTTTGCCCAGCAGTGGGACATCAAATAGGCTATTTATAAATATACAGATACCAATTGAACGTGAATACAACTGCTTCAGTAATTGCATGATATTTTAATTAGAAAAAAAGTTACGACTGTACCCTTTAAATATTCGCAGGGCAGGTTTCGATCTTCGGTTATCCAATATCGTAAATTCAGCGTGGCCTTTTAAAAAACTGTATTATTGTCTGCCGCGCAGATATCTATAGACTTGTGTATCTATATAATCGGCAGAGTCACACCAACGATAATCGTGTCTCGATAGCAACTTTGTAAACTCACGGTGCCTATTTTTCACGGCAACGATTAACGCAGGCTTTTATGCTGTTTGTTAACATTTCTTAACACTTGATATTGAAACAATTATCGTAATCAACGTTGCAAAACTTAACATGCTTTTTTATTGTTTTTTTTTTAAGGCAACGGGGGCACGATCGGCCAGTTCGCTTTTAAATCTACACATGTATCGTGTAATGGCAACCCTTGGCACGCAGCCGGCGAACAGGTGGCGGGGCTTGATGGTAACCAGTTCGGAAGTTAATAAGACTGTATTAGCAGTTTAAAGATGTCACTTTATTTTACACTTCGTACAATTCAATACGCAATAAAATAGTTGTTGTAGCATTAATTTTCTTTTTTAATATTCATATGATATAGTTTTTTTGACATCAATTATAGAGTTGGGTATTGCTGTTTTATTGTTCTAAATCTACCACATATTTTTCATGTTTGTTGTCGCATGTTTAATCGTGAAAAATTTTCATTAAAAATATCAGGAATATAAAAAAGATCTTATTTGCTGTGAACAATATTTTAAAATACATAAAGTATGACGATTTTGCTAGCAACTAATTAAAAAAAAAATTGAAGAAAAAAAAACAAAAGAGATGGAAGCCAAACCCAAGGCGAAGGCTGCATTCTACAAGAACATATAAACGCTATCCGTAATACACGTCAATGAGGAGACTGAGCGGTGCAAAATCGTTGCGCGTGCGCACCGCCTTAAATTCTTGTCTAAGAGGATTCCAATTGGTCGTAAAATTTACAACGATAACGTAAAATGTTTGTGAGTGGCGAGCCCGCTGACGCGCGCTTTTGTATTTACTGTTACATAAACGATAGTAAAACAACACTGCACACAAAATTATGTATATATAACACTAGCTGCGCCCACGGCTTCGTCCGCGTTTGAATTTAAAAAAAAACCGTGTTAAAATTTTAAAATAAAAGCACCTAAGTTTATATACAAATTATGTTTAGTAAAAAGCGGTTATTTTAATATGACAAACAGACACTCCAATTTTATTTATTAGTATAGATTATATATATAACGAATTTATAATAGAGTCGCGAGGCAAACAATTGTGCATATAAAATGTTTCATATACCTACGGAAAGACAATTAATCACTAACGGATTACGAACAAACTGTATTTAAACGCTTAGAAAATTATGATACAAACAATTTGTTTTATTACCACAAGCACATTACAATTTATTAAGGTTTGTTCTCAATGAATATACGAGTACTTGTAAACTCGAGAGCTAGGTAATGCTTTTACTGACATCAAAACTCAATGATTGTAATAATACGATTTTTTGTCGGACACTGCAGACATACGTTCATGTAAAACCGGCAACGATCGTCGACATTCGATGGCGCTGCTAACGCTTCACTCTTAATTAGAAAAATAGTAAAAGTGAAGATCATTAAGTCGACATGCTACCTACCTCCTACCTGACTTGCCCACACAGGTAGCGACTTGAATTTAGAACACGAAAAGTCAATTAGCAGACGCAGCGCCATCTTTTAATTGCTCGCGACAGCTGCGCGAACACAAATGGATTTCGATTCGATCGTGGGTGTCCACTGCAGATAATTACTCCTTGAATTAAGATCTTGCAGGAGTGGGGGGGGGGGATTGAATTTATAGCCAAATGAAAGAGACGTATGACATGAAACAGAGAACTGAGAAGAGAATGAGTACGTAGTAAGGATTTCTTTATCACTCGATCGATAGATATATGCATAATATTATATACATACGTTTTTATATTAGCAAAAGTCAAATATTGAAATTTGCTAAGCTCTTGAAACACGTCTTTTGCATTTTCCGAAACTCGTCTATTAAATATAGCTTAACTTAGTGTTCATTAAATACGATGTGATCGAAATACGTAAACCTAGATTGTACTGGATTCAATTAAAAATTAAAATATGTATTCAAACTGGTTTCACCGGTAAAGGTGTTGAAAAAGTTTAAACACAAAAAGTATCGATGGACAGTGTTCTTACGATAATCTAGAGAAAAATATTCGACATAAATATGTGTCAAAACTAATTACGCGTACGCGAATACTTAATCTACGTTAAGTTTTTGCGTGACATTCATAAGGAGGCGGCGCGTTCAAAGATGCGAGATTATACACACTGACAGACAAATAACATCCGCGACTTATATATAAATAATAGTGAACGCCATTAATTATTGACATCTGGTCCTTTTTAATTGCTCATGACTGTAAGATTAATTATTCGTGTCTTTAAATAAATTTAAATAGTAAAACAAAGTACTGACGATAAATGGTACGATATAAGAAAGTTCGCATTGACTTTCTGAAATGATGATTGTCTATAAATGTTCCAAATGTTATTTAAATTACGCTCGTGGTTTCAATTCCTACACAGGTAAAACATTTGTGTAGGATATAAATATTAATATAAGTACTATAATAAGTATGTGTCTGTCAGCTGTCAAGTTAGGATCATACAGATATTTAATTGCGTCATTTAGTATCATATAGCCAGTTCGTTTCAATCATCATTATTATTAACATCGAACGGTGCGCACGCGTTCAATCAGGACAGTCCCGGCCTCATTTGAATGCGCCACCTCCCCCCACGGAGGAGGGGGCATCCCTAAAGAAGACGTATCTCGGCACCACAATCCATTGTCCATTGTTTTTGCCCGATGTTATTTATGACGGACGACATTATTCGTCTCCCGCTCTCGCCGACGCCGAAATGTTATTCGCGTCCCGCTCGCGCAAGGCTTCCGTCCGGTAATGCCGAGCTAATAAATTACGTTTCAAAAGATTATTTATTAGATTATTCATAGCGTGGTACTCTTGTGCCTTATTGGTTTGAAGGACATTTAGTGCTCCGGTGGGTTTTTCGACTTTTTTCTGATTGATTTGTGGCGTTGTCCCGAACAATGGGACGGGACGCGTTCGGCCGCGTTTTGCTCTTTTAATCTTTGATTCATGGCCAAATGTTGAATACTACAAATGTCGAATAGAATAATGTATTGATATATAAGTTTTGAAGCATAAATATCGATTCCCATACAATTTTTTATAGGTGAATGTCACGGGACGAGATTGTATATCATTATTTTCCGTATAATTTATGTTGGGAAGGAATGTTTGAAAAAAAATCGAGGTGAATTATAAAATATTGTTTATAACATTAGAAAGCTGGTACCTATTTGTTTTGCGATATAACATTTTAAAATATATACAACATAACGTATGAAGGAGCTAAAATGTAGGACAATGTATCTAAAAATATACGTACATCTAAAACTTAAGAGGAAGTTTAACGATTGTAAAGTATAATATCGATATTTACTGTGAATGTGTTTCAATCGTTAACGTGCTACCTTAATATTATATTGATTATATTATTTTAGCTGAAGGTTCATTTTATAAGCGAATTGTTCTTAATTGTATATACAAGGTGGTAGAACCCTCTGTGGTTCGACTCCGACGGCACCACCGTCACACCTATTTCTGCCTTATAGCAGCAGTGTTAAGCGCTGCTGTGTTCTGATTTGAAGGGTGTGGTAAGGGAGACATACTTT
>DWQT01001964.1:0-15256 GCA_018244895.1 Myscelus amystis hages | reverse complement strand
AACCTATTAGAGAAAATGGTTACAGAGTGACACTAAAAGTTCATTTACCTATACGAAATCCGAGGAACAAATATGCTAAGCAACCAATAGGTGCAAATGATTGAAATAAATATATGAGCTGAAGCTAAAGTCAAATTATTACAGATATATGAATTTCATCTGCGTGGTGTTTATTATTTTAAAGAATCGAATATTATTACAGTGCATATTATTAGCAAATTATTATCACAATTTATTATTTGATTAGTAATAGTAGTAGTAGGCGATAGTTACTGACGCAGCTGCGCCCGCCTGCAAACAGACCCTGCACGTATAGTCAATGTTTTTTGCTGCACAGGTAGATACGAATCAGTCAAGATGTTACTAAAACTTCTAGTTTCATTTCGTTCACACTCTTAAATAGATATCATTCAACTGTGACCATAATATAGCTCACTCCGACCGCAAACGTCTGTTATTTTGAAATTTTCACATTTTTTTATAATGGTTACGTACTATTGTAACGATTTCCTGTTTCCCTGTGACCAGTAGAGCATAACAGGGGATATTCTACGTCATATCTCCCCTAAGGCAACTTCGTGAGGGCAGCGGCAGAACAGTATGTGGACCCCATGTTGAAGTTCAAGGGGAGGTGGCTAATGGTTTTCGTTATTATAATATCTTAAATAACATCAACGTTTGATGGATTTTGAATACATGGTCAAAAATTACATGTAATCAAAGAAAGAATTTTTTTACTTGATAAAAATTTCATATTAAGTTGATCCACTTCTGTAAATTTTAAATCAACAGTCATGTTCAATTATATAATAGGTAGGTATCTACATAAGAAACATTAAACAGCAATATACGTTGTGTAGTCATGTAAAAATGAACCATTAAATAAATAAAATGAAATTATAGATGTCTGAAAACTTTCCAGTTTTTAGCAACCGTAACGAAATAATTTTTATCTCAACTGCGTTTCGCATTATATTTCGAGTTTTTATGACATTTGCATTGTCGATATTGTTTCTTTTACTTTCGATTAGAAGAAATCGTTTCAGCTTAAATAACATGCCAGCGATTATGCAACGGCTAAAACTAAAAGCAAAAATTATCTGCTCGTGTGCAGCAATTACAGTAAGCTAATAAATAATAAAATTTACATGAAAATCTCTGTTTACTAATGGATAATAATTTATAAGATCATGTAATAATTATGAGTAATATGCTGTTTGTCTCCAAGATACTGACACGGAAATTAGAATCACTTGAAGCTTATAGACAAGCGTTAAGAGCGTATTCTGGCCAAAAGCTTTCACCGGTAAAACGAAACATATCAGAGAAAGGGTTCGCGGTGCGCAGCTGTCCCGCGGGTGCTCCGCCCTCGCGGTCCGCGGCCCCGCGCCACTCGTCCTCTCTCCGAGCGAAAAGCGTGTGCAGCCCGCTCGGCGTGCAGCCGGCGTCGCGCCGAGCAGTCGCCACTCGCCAGTCGCCCGTCACTCCCCGACGCGTTCGGACGGCTGTCGAGTCACCGCGTGCGAACCGACAACCATGCGGTGAAGTGAAACTGTCAAACGTGATACGCATTCGCACACCGAAGTTATTCGGTTCTAGTGACGCTTTTACATTTTTTCTGTTGTATCTCCTGTTGTGATAGTGTTCTCGAAGTGGTGCCACTACTTTGGAAAATTGGATTATACTGACGTATAATGGCCTTAGCTAGGTGAGCTATTTTGGTTGTTGAAGTCAATACGGAACTAGTTTATTTTGCTATGTTCTTCGAAGGACTTTCCGTCATTAGAGTTGTTATTCGATTCGGTATACTAGTAGCGAACTTGAATTTAATTAGTCACATATGTTCATGGGTGTGTGTATCTTATTTTAACTGATAACGTTATCAGCTGTAGTTTAATCGATAAATAACTCGTCTTCCTGTTTCGTCTATTATTGTTAAATAGCAGAATGAATGATACAAATAGCGAAAGTTACTTTGCCCCGTATGCGTTTAACTTTCTTTGTTGTGTAAGCTGAACGTCAAATGACAGCAGGTAGAGGGAGCAACTTAGAAATCGAGTTACTTTTACAATGATTATTATCATTAATTATGAATTATTAACATACAATAATCGGCACATAATTACCGTTGTATTACAACGCAGCGTTACAACAGTGTAGTAGAATTTCTCGTCCGATTTCTTTCCGCTCCCCGAGCTACATTAATGCAATATCGATGTTTTCTCTACGCGCACCCCAGTTTGCTCCGTTTTCCTAAAACGTTACCCCTCCCTTGCACAGTGTGGAGCGTTATTATTAACAGTTTTCTTACAATATATCTTGCTGTTGTCTGTGTTAAATAAACTAAATGAACAGTTTCATAATATCTTCTGTCATTGTTGACTGCGGTCCTTTTACAGTGTATGCTTGTTGCTATGAAAACTATAAACATACAATTTATTTATTATGTTAAACATAATAAATGATAATACGGTAAATACAATTCAAGTATATTATGCTTACTTTCATTTATACGTAAAGCAACGTCTGAAACCATGTAAAAAACGAAAGTTTTGTCGATCGTATATTTATTCGTTTCGATCTCTTGTCTCTTAGCAGGTAACAAAACGACCGAGGCCGAAAAGTGTTCGCTGCTCGCCCAAAACATTTTTTATACCTTTTTCTTTTTGTGAAGGTTCTAAATTTAACATTCCGGTCTTCGCTGCTGTCTTATATGAATGGCCCTATAGAAATATCCATACATGATTGGAATTGAACGTTACTTCGATTGGTGACGAAATAATATTTTGCCACTTCGCGAGCTCGTAACAGAATTAAGTTCGTAATATCCATCGTGTATACATATGTATGCAGGGAATATAGAGTGGCCGAAAGATGTACAGTCTTGCAAGGATGCGCCTGTCAGGGTCGATACCCCACTGGCGGGGGACGCGGGAATACCTCGCAGCGTGATTCTATGTCGCTCGAGTTGAGAACGTTATAAACTTTTTTGCTATTATTATTGAAAATTATGCATCATTATGAAAGTTCTAAAATCTTCAACTAGCTTTTGAGATTCGGGGCTACAGTGAAACAATGAATCATAGATATATGGATATATATATCTATCCGAGTTATTTAATGGTATTATAAATAGAACATTTTAATGAAAAGAATTTACATAATGACATTTTACTAAGTTTAATTATCAGATGTAACCGTAAAATACTTTTAACTCACTAGAATATCTCTCATTCTGTTTATACGGGGTAACCCACGTTATTAAATATCTCTATATCATTTTTGACACCTCATGATAATATACCATGTAAATTGTCCCAACGTGTGTCTCGTGTATATTGTCCCAACGTGTGTCTCGTGTATATACGAGTAGTAAAAATCGGTACCTTTCTGTTCTAAACAGTCCTTTATTGTACGTTCGTTACGTCCACGTGCATAATACTCAAACGTCGAAAGTTATTACTGCCAAATGGACCACGTGTTCAAGATACATCTTTATCTATCTACAAAAGCCGTTCCGTACCTGTCAGTAATATTTTATATAAATTTAAGAACGACCAAATATTTTTTGTTTATGTAGTTAGTATCTTTAATGTTATTTATTTTAATGAACGACATGATATTATTCATTCTAAATTTGCATTGCTAATCTTAATGCGTTAAATATTCGCCTTACTTAGTACAAAGTAATATACGGCTCATGTGAAATGCTAAAAAATGTATTTATTTATTGTTTTAACAAATTTCTTGTTTTAATAAAATTTGCAGTAGAAGAAAAGTAAGTATTAAATGTAACATTACGATCTTAATGTGGTGAAACATTTGTCTTCAGTTAACTCTGTAATGTTTTGCCGCTGGATGCTGCTCGTTTTCCCCCTTAATATAGGATCTATATCTATAGGATTATTAGGCCAGATACGTTGTCAGTGGCCACCAACATCTATTAGAAGTTGTTAAACTTCGCTTCCTATACATAATTTTATAACTATTAATCTTACGAAAAAATCCAGTTTAGACTAAAACTTGTTGTCCGCACAAAACAGTTATAAACAAATGTGACATTAAGTTGTTACCGCCTCCTTGTTACTTGCCGAATGTAAAAATTTTGATATCATTTTTCATTAGTATTCTTGATCACTACGTAAATAACAAGTCAACGCAAAGCTTTGCGATAATTCTATTTACAAGGTTATTACACATACATACATATGTATAAATATTATATTCATACGTCAGATTACTTATGGACATATTATTAATGCTAATATTTCAAGCTAAGTATTTCCGCATAATATTACTCGGCTTAAATTATACATAATTTTCTCATTATTATATACCGCAGTTACCGTCTTTGTCAACGATATGTAATCTCAACGATGCTTCTTATCTTTAATCCTATTTATTCACATTTTCTACGTGCTGTTCGAATACATTATCTATAAATGATAGCTATTCTCTTTCCGTTCGGTTAAAGGGGTAACATTTATTTACGCATGACTATTATACTGATTTTAAGGTACAACAAACTTTAATGTTTATTTTTTCTAAGTTTTACCTCCTCCAATTGAAATCGTTTCTACGTAGTATTATATTATAGAGCTGATAGTTTATTCTCCATTAAAAGTGTATAATTGAATGCTTTGTTTCTCTATCTAAAAGCGTACTCGTTAAAGCTTGCATGGCTACCTTCTAATTCGATTGTTTGAATAAGTTGGGCGAGGTTATTTCGCAAGAGAGTATCAATTTAGCCGAGGGCTCGCGCGCTCCTGTTTCGTGACAGCGGAATGCGATAGTTGAAATGGGCTGCTCTGTCTGCTCTCGATGTTGCCAGCTTCTCTGGATTACGATAGATAGACATTACGGATTTCTTAAAATCTAAATCTGCGTAACAGACTTAAACGTTACTTTAATGGTACCGCCATATAAATTCCATAATCCTCTTACATATATATGTACATATATCAATGTAATTCCTATAGATCTACGATGTTTTTAATATTATTCAAACTAGGAATATTTTAAGTTGATATTCCAGGATTATTTCGTTATAGTGCACGGGCCAAGGTTGTTTCGTAAGTGATTATCATTTCAGCCGAGGGTCTGCGCGAATAACCGGGCCCACACCGCGCTCCTGTTCTGCGGCATTGAAATGCGATACTCATATTGGAAGTGGGCTCACTGCTGTTGTCATACGAAGCGGTTTTGGAAAGACATTCCCGCAGCTTTAGTTATCAGATCACGTGATTGTTTAAGCACTGAATGGATGTACGTATACTATTGATTCTGGATCTCGCTAGTTTGCAACTGTCTTCTTTGCGCAATAAAACTGTCACTAAAAATTCATCCTCCGTTTAGTCTTATATATTTCATTCCAATATTAAAATTATGAAAATCGTTCTACGCTTAATTTGTCTTTCTTTTTGCTTTTGTAATCCTGCGATTTCCTACATCGAGTTTGGCAACACTAGCTGCGGTGGTGGAAAATTCGGCCGAGACGTATTTTGATTACGATAACATCCAGTTAAAAAGATTTGTCTATTATGCGGACAAAGCGGTATGGAACAAATTATTAGAGCGTGTTCGTGTCGTTGATTAACTTTACTCGGATTTGACACGTTGAATATAATATAAACGGTACTGTATTAAGTTAGAGATGCAGTATTTTTTTAAATTTTATCATCGATAGCAATTTGGCGACAAATTCGTCGTATAATTTATTGAGTCACATCATGATATGGTGACTTCGATAGGAATAATAATTGACCTGTCAGGTCGTGTGATTACACGACATTTCATCAGTTTCTGATGATCAAGGTCAAGTGGACCTATCTTATACATACCACTGTAATATAAGCTACAGAATATTTTTATATATGACATTCATCGAAAAAATTATATATAATGCAATTTTTCTTATTCTTAAGAAACATATATTCATCTTTGTGACGTGTTCTCTCATAAGTGTTATTAATGTCTTTAATAATTCTAGTTTATTCTTAGAATAGTCCTATTGTGTATGATAAAAACGACGAAGATGATTATTTGTTGATGTGTTGACTAAGCGTTACGTGGTTCACGCAATGTTAGCTTTGTCATCTTTCGATTCAAAAACGAATCATTGCTAAGTGTCTTATGGTCGACGCACGACCCCCTTTTCGTATGTTCATCTCGATCAAGTTTTCGCAACGCACGACGCGATTGTTTTGATTTACATTTCACTAACGACCCCACCAAAATTTAGAAACTCTGTGACCCCCTTTGTTGATTGTTTCTTTTACTGTATGTACACACAAATATGGTATTCTCATACGTTATGCACGTAACAAGGCTTTCAATTTTCAACATTCCGCACATAAGAAGGTAAGCTTTCGGAACTTTTAAATACAATGCTTTCAGTTTAAGTGTTGAGTTTCAATGATTTTTGTAACGTTGCTTGGGTACCTATACATTGTGTATTTAAAGTATTGTAATAATAATGTAATTAAAAACAAACAGTTGAAATATATTATAGTCAATTAAAAAAAATAAGCTCAAAAATAAGGTCATCTTTTTGTAATTGTCTTATAGGTTGCCTTATGTGTTATAGATTAATTGTCATAACTAGACTCAACGAAGCAACCATTACTGCTCGTAGTTAGAACGAATGAATATTTTAAAATATGTATTACTGGCCGCAATATTGACGAAATGTGTCTCGGTATTATGAACGACATTAACAGACGACGCGATATATCCTCAATCGAGCGTCGGCAAGGAGTGTCGCAACTCGGCTGCAACGCTCACTTGTGCTGTCACTGCAAAGCTGAAAGTGGCCCCGTGGAACTGTGACGAGACTGGGTCACGTTACGTTACCTTAATTTGTACGTGCGCGCCGTTCTCGTCGAATAATCTGAACGTTGAATAATGTGGGGGCAACAATAATCGTGGATCAAGTGAGTAGCCGATTTAGATAGTGATTGCGCGTGGCGTTAATTTGCCGAGGGAGATATTCGTAACGGGGACATCGTGCTCACTCGAATACTTGCCGCGGAGAGGAGCGCGTTGACCCATTTTGTTCGTAACATGGAATGGTGCGTTGAGGAATCGATGACATTATAACAACCGAATCTCGAGGTCTCTGAGGCGCTTCACTGATGGGTTGGGATCTGTGTCAGGGTCCTCCGCTTCCCCCCCCCCCCTCTCGCGCGATTCCTGCGCCCTTCGCTTCACCCGCCCTTCCTCCCACCGGCGAGCAGCCCCTGTTGGTTGACCCGTAAAAGTTGAGTATTTGTGTTTCACCTCCCCCGCTCTTGTTCAACGGTTTAGGGTCAGTGCTTTTCACATTGTTGGTTACTTACTTGTTTTAAGAATGTTATTCACGATGCTTAGTACTAACTAAGTTTCCAGAACCTATATAATAAATTATATCACCGAGTCTCCTTTTAACGTGTTCTTAAAAGGACTTTTATATATTTTCTAATTATCAGATATCTGGTAATGCCAGAGTAGTAATGTTACAATTTATACACTATAGATTGGTCCGGGTTTCTGTTGTAGTTCCTTTGGTTTCACACATTTTATTCGCCTACATCTGTGTCATTCTAAGTGTATACAGTCTTTGTATTTCCAAGTGTTTCCAGCCTTTCAAGTAAATAAATGCAACTATTAGAATGGCGACCCCCGTCTGCACCTCGGTAATGAAAAGTTGTTTATGATAGAGGTCGCGTTTAAAAGTTACTTTCAAGGGTTTATTACTTTTCGGTGATGTTAAATCATGGATAGCAACATGTGAATGTTTAAGAAATAGTATAATTTTATTTCTATGATTTAAGGTTGTGAATCTCCATTTTAATTGGGTGGCATATTGTGCGCTTCCGGAGGCATTTAAAAGGAGCAGACGATCGGCTGGTGATCGACCTTTGCAACTTCGTCACCTTCGAAGCCGACAGCAGCGCTGGCATTGTCGCCTCCACGCCAATAGGAAGCGACACGGTCGCAGATCGCTATTGGGCTTAAGGCCACATTCAATGCACCATCTTTTACCTTGTGCCCCTTACTGTGCCGCATGGCCCGAAACAGACTTGACAAATGAAGAATGAACGCTTGATGATTATAACAATTACCTCTTACGCGGATCTACTTTTGAATACCATTTTAGCCTTTGTTTATCGAACGCATTGAAAACAATATACTCTCGATGAAAGCGTTTCTTTATGATTATAAAAATTTTGAATGCATTTGATTGGCCAGTGTCAAATAAAACGTGATATAATGTAGATCTTCGAACGAAATTAAGTAAATTAGTTTAAAAATGTGTTATGAAGGTAAATACCAGATTTTATATATTTCAACATTACAATAAGCACGGCAATCTGTCCGTACAAAATATTACAATGGACATAATCATTTCAGGAAGTCCAACACAAAGAACAGGTAGAATCGTCTTTAAGAAACGAATATTTGTTAATATTATTGAAAGGAATTTCATCCCTGTATCCGCTATAATAATGGCCGAATTTTACTTATTGTTGTCTACAGTTACATGTTGATAGGGAGTTCCATCTTTGTGAGAAATATTCCTGCAGTGGAATATTATTATTGTCAAAGTATTGTTTTGCTCTGCTTTTTTTCATTTCTCGGTCAATTTTACGGAAATCTATTAACTTATTCTACAATCACCACATCATATTATAATACTTCCACTATGTAAGTAGATATTAATTACTACTCGAAGCTCTAAAATTTATCGACCTATATATTTAACTAATTGAGTTAATGTTAAATGTTTTATAGGTTTTTACAAAAATATTATTTTAAGTACAAAATTAAAATTTCCGTTTATATTTATTGAGTCTTACACCGTTCCAACCTACCGCATATGGTGATTAACGCATTGTTAAGATGTAGGAAAGTAGAACAGGGGCGGGAAATCCAAGGTCTAGAACATAGCTGTGCAAATTTATTTTTAAATATTTAATACTTTAAATAATGGTCACCTTGAAAATTCGGATCTATATGATACTTAAATATATTTCGAACATTAGCACATTTTTATTTCATTAATTCTTATTTGACGTAAGATTGACGCGATTGCTCCAAACTTGTTGCTATGAGGGCTACAGATTCATGAACGCGCTTAGGTGACGTCCATACTGAACACTATCAATGTATGGCGCGGTAACATGATATATTCCTCAATGAACCTCTTTTCACATCAAGCAGTTGGATTATCTGCAAACACTATGTAAAAAACGGAGCAGATACCTCGAAAAGTTATATCGAAACTGTCCCCAGAATATAATCTATGCCGTGTACCAGTTAAAACGTTTTTAGTCGTCCCAAATGTTTATCGGCGACATGACTAGCGTTCCTTGGGCTTAGCGTCGCTTCTGCGTTTCTGCTTAGAGACTAGAGTTGTTTCGTATTGCGAAGTGGGATGTTATTTGTAGGTATAGATTATATTAGCGGACCGACTGAAATGTGCGTCGTCTTCGAGTACGCGCGGCCTCAACCGAGTTTTGTAGATGCTTTCTCGATCGGTGAACCGGGTCGCGCTCTCGATGCCGACGCCATGGAGCTGACTGGTACCGACCACGCTCCTTTCTTGACACACACTACGACGGAGCAGGGCCGTCGCGAGAACACCTACTTGAACCGAAGATGGATCGTGATAATAAATATACGATTGTAGAGTATCAGTTTATCAACGAACACGGACTAGTTAATCCGTATACAGATATCAACCGTCCAACAATCATGTCCCAGTTCGCTCGCCTTGTACACTCTAACACTGTGTTGTGTTTCGTTAAATTCCAATCAATTACGATGACGAATAAATACCACTTCGTCATTTCTATTACCGCACATTTATATTTATATAGATATCAAAACTTACCAAAATGTATCAAGGGTCGTAATTAGACGACTTAAACGGATCCAGTTTCGATATTATTGGAAATCGGAAAGTGGAAAAATATTAAATGTAATTGGCGACAACGACCCTCGCAAGGAATCGAGGAAGTAGGGTTCGTTTAATAAATATTAGGCCGGAGTCAAGGTTGCGCCAATCATTTTACTCATCTAGTAATTCATAGGACAATAAAACTTAAGGCCAAACCGGTCGTCGGGCCTTTTCAATATTACAATGTGCTAACATCCTAAACATTTCCGCATTGTGTTCGTTTTGATTTGTCACTATGTAAAAATTAACAGATTTATTCGATAATACCGTTGCTTACTTATCTTTGTAACCTTGATTATTTTTACAGTTTTTGGCATTTTATCATATAAATGGAGATTACCTATAATGTTTTTTATATTTTTCCATCCTTTTTCGATGCCCGAACATTACGTCAGTGCGTAAAATGTCCATTTCAGTGTTTATACCGTTTCGAATATAGCATAAGAAAATTTAAATCGCTGTGCTAATTATACCCGTCAATAACTTCTTAATCATAAAATGGTATCTGGATTATCAAGCTGCATATTCATGGTGAAACAATGTAGAACGCGTTGCAGTAGGGCCGAGGTGGCACAGTTTCTTGTTTGAGTTGTAAATCAATCTGTGTCCTAGTTAGATTATAATGTATCTGTGGATCGTTGCGAAGCCATCGATGTCTTTGCTTTCCAATAGTTGTGTTGCCAAATATTATCGGTTCGCGGTGTGGTCTAAGTTGTGGATTACAAGTGGCGTTCCCCCTGCCCTGCCGCGCGCCCGTCGCCGCGACACTCGCTCGCGTATGGGTCGCGGAATGTTGCATAATAGTCTCGCGCAGTCTTGCTCTTTGTATTTAAAACATGTTAAGTGTACGCGTAATCATTTCAAAATAATCTCACTGACAGCACGTATGCACACGTGTCAAACGATTTTCTATTCGTTTCTGATCACTGTTTATGTTCAATCTATAATATGAATACGCATCAAGATCAATTTTTACTTTTTTTTTTCTACATTTTGTATTTCGTACATAAATGTTAATACAACTGTCAAGACAAATTCGAATTAATAAAGTGATGTTTTACAAAACCGGGCTATTTGAGAGCGTAGGTAGTTGAGGTATATTCAGAAAACGTTGGCAACAAACGCGGCACAAGTATTGTTTGAAAGTTTGACCGCTTCAGGGCGCCTCGAGTGTTCAGTTCGTGAATTGGCCGCATGTCCTCGGCCTCGGCGCGGCTCGCTTCCGCCTCGAAGCTTATCCTCGCTCGACGTTGCCAACGATAATCTTTTTGTTGCGAGCCTTGATCCTAGACCTTCCCGCTGGCATCACGTGTCCATTGATTTATCACTATAACAAATATTTCCTTTCTAGGTATAATCAGCAAACTGTGCGCGCGTCTTGGCTGAAGTACGTAATTTGACCTGTAATATTTACTTTTACTATTTATATTATTATAATGGTGTTAAATCTTATGAGCCCCAAAGAAGTGCATCTGTCCTCGTTACCTAAATCGGTCTAATGAGGATTATATTATAAAACTAATAGACTTATAAAATCTTATTTGAATATCTTAAAATATAATATTTGATACACTAGGTACACTTTGGAAAAGGCCTAAATAAACATACAATAAATGAAATTTTTGTATCACATACATATGTAACGGCTCTTTTGTATTATAAAGCTCTTTTGAATGAAAAATGTTTAGCGAATAACTTTGAAGTGAAGTATTGAGTATTTGTATATGACAAATATAGCCACGTGTTAAAACAACTGGAGTAGGTGTGCTCGCGGCAACGTCATCGGAGCGGCCCATGAAGGTCGTGACGTAACAACCTAGACTCGCCACACTTAACTCTGCCGAATCGTCGCTCGATTCCTCACGAGGCCGGTTTTGTACTTCTATATGAGAGAAGGTTATGCACAATTCCGTCTCGTTTCCTCGACTTCATGATCAAATAAGAACGAAAGAGATGACGCCAAGGAGCCACCTTCATCGGCTCATCAATAAAACTGCCGTATGCAATAACGAGAAGGAAACGTAGGAAATAGTTTTGTAAATTAATTGCTTAAGTAATATGTAAACATGCACATAAATTAAATAAATGGTTGTTACTTTAATTGATTTTATCCGTTTTGTAAATGTGGTGATAATGATAATGGAATTAGTATACATTCATATGTCACACCCTGGGCTTTGCTAATTAATTATATTTTCATATAATAAATATAAGGTAAATGAATGTGTATAATTATTGGGTTTGTAGTTTCTGTACCGTACAAAGGCCCTCTTTTAGTATTTTTTACATGCAGAATACCGTAGGCGAAAACTACTATTACTAAGGATCCGAAAGTTATTTTTTTTTTGTAAATAATACAATTGATACAGTCATGCCACCATTTCCTTGAGTTACCATTATGATAGTTTCGTTTTTTTTATAATCAATCTACGTATCAATGTACTTGGTTTTTTTTTATCTTACGATAAATATATCAGTTACTATCGGTCTATGCCAATCATTAATGTACATACATATGTGTACATACAATATTTGTATTTCCTTTTGATAAAACAATATATTTAGCATGGAAAATGCTTGTGACGTGAGGGTTTACATTGTTTTTCTTAATATGATGCTTTTGTCGGATTTAATTCTATTGATATCTAATATGTAATAGCCAATTAAAAATGTTCAAAAGTATAGACTTTCGGATGAAGTTTTAATATAGCAGCTATTGATTACACTCTGTTGTAGAAGTGGCATTTTGATTAAGCCATCTGATTTATCGTCACTCATCAATCAGTTCGTTTTTAACTTCCACGCAATCGAAGGTTAAGTTATAATAGCGGTTAGGTTATAATCGGCAATACCAATCTTTGCAGCCGCAAATGCCTATCTAAAGAGAATGGAAAAAATTTTATATATGTATAACATATTTATATAATAACATCGCTCATCTAAGAGATTTATTGATATATTATTTAGTTAATTCTTTTATTCATGCAACTTGTGGTACTTATTTTTGTAATAAATTTTCAACAAAACATCAGGTTTGTCTGTACTCTAACTCACAAGTAGTAGATATGACAGTAGTTACGTACTCAGTTATTTTATTATTCGATTAAATTACAAATTCATACAATTTAATTTGATTATTAATCACTTAGTGTGTGTATAATCCGCAGGCGAATCGGTCAATTTTCGCAATGAAATCCTTCACTAGACGCGTCGGCTGGCGCACGTAGGTACTGGGTACCGAGCGCTCGCGAATATCGCTATCGCGGCGTCAGACGTGTGCACGGTCACCTTGCGCGTCCTCGCTCATCTCGGACGAATAGAGGTGGAGTTTAGTTCCGCGTTTGCTCGCTCGTTTATTAGCTAATGTTTATTTGTGTTGCTTCTGTAAACGATAGCCGCCGTACAATCCTTGGTAATCTGCGAACGTATACTCTCGAACGTAACTAACAATTTTTGTTTTATGCTGTAATCGCTAAATGGGTGACCTTCTTATCGATAAACAATGTAGAATGTATCATTAGTTTACAGTGTGATTGTGTTTCTGAAGGTCTTATCCATTTTATGATAGCGATCAAAATGCTGTGAGGATTTCTTTCAATAGGTACATTTTGTGTCTAAAATATTGTTAAGATCATATAAAATTATAAACTTACCGGTCTTGGTATAGTCGGTTAATCTGCCTTTTGTTCGTATACAAGGAAATATATCAATATTTTACAATAAACTCAGTTATTTCATCTATCTTTAATGTTCGCTGTTATATGAAATGTTATCACTTATCACAAGGACAAAGTGAAACAGTAATAATCTGCACTTTTGTGAGGAATATTGAAACACGCAAATATTTTATTTTAAAATACTTATCGAACGCATCATTCATAAGATTATTTTTTTTATAAATATCTATTAACAGCAGGTACTGTCGTAAGGAAAATGCTATAACGAAGAACAAAAACCTACAGTAAAAATGTGGTAGGTATGTAGCATAGTACAGTGTATTTGGAGTTTAACTCGTCGCTGAATTAGCGTCTGAAATTTTGGTCTGGCTACCCGTGTGGCTTATATAATATAATTTGGACTTGAATTAGAGACTTATACTAGCTCAATTATTCTGCAAATACGGTCTATGTTTAGCTATGTTCCATTTCGTATTATCTCAAATGGACGCAACAGCTGCCTAGTATAATTTTTGGATCGAAAAGATTATTGGAAGACAACGTTTTTCATTGCTAATTACGATTGCCTGTGACTGTGTGTAATGGAAACAGTCAGGTTTGACATTGAACAGTTATTGTTACAAATTACAACGGTCTGAGACTATGGCGGCCAGAGCAGCCTTGGATGTATCGTATGTTTGATTATTTCACACGTCATACCCACAAACTGCGTGACTAAAGCATGTGTATATTTATATAAACTTACTTACAATTGTTTAAATGATGGGGTACGTAGGGGATGACAGCTTATAAAAACATTTCTGAAAATAGTTTAATTTATTTATTTATAGTTTGCTTAAATGTTAATAAAATCGGAAGTTCTTATACCTTATCTCATACATACGTATTTATGTACTATGTGGAGCAAAGACTTTAACGTCGTTGGTTCGCTTTAAAATAATATTATACCAGTGAGACGTATGTATATATAATGACAAAATCTCAATATTAATAGGAATATATTTAAAATTCATGTATTTACAATAATTGTATAAGTGGGCCGTACCGATGGGCTTATATTTGCTCATAAAATAATCTGGGAGCCATTTTTACATTAACCTTTAGTCACATTGATCTACATAAGTAAAAAAAAGGTAATATTTTGTCAGAAGTTTTGCACAGCTCGTATTGACTCTGCATTAAAATATATTGTTAAATATTGAAAATTGAACAGAAATTAGTTATCACAATGATTTTCACGTACAGATGTCCGTCGTTTTGTTTGTTATAAATGAAGCGGTCAAAGTTTACTGCACTGAATTTATTCTGCTATATACGAAATTAGGTATTTGTATGTATATTATTTTCAACAGCGTAATTCTGCGTGTCCAGTTGATAGGCAGGTGGGCCGTTTGCCAGTTCTATAAGTGACAAAGCGACATAGAAACATTAACGGTTAGGGATAATTATAATGCTAAATAAAAAATAAACATTTTTAAATCCAAGGTATATTATTTATATATGTATGTCTATATACTTAGGAATGTAAGTCCTTGATTCAAGCAGCCCAAGGATATTTGAAATAAGGTCAAGGTTTGAGGTAAACTCAATTCTTCGTGGAAGCGTTTCATTATTTTTTAGGTAAGGCTGGAAATATATT
>DWQT01001963.1:0-15258 GCA_018244895.1 Myscelus amystis hages | reverse complement strand
TGTGCGCATAGTGGTGTGCATTAAGCATTAAGCATTAATCGTTGGTTAAGCATGGTTATGGTAACTTAGTATCTCATTAATCTAACATTTGTGTGTGAAAATTCAGTTTCAGTGTGTGCTTCTTCTCCAAAATTGTTTAATCGTAGTTATATGTCAGTGTAAAAGTTATAACTAACTGGATAGACTAACTTTTCGATTTACTTCTTGAGTAGCTGATGACGAGTGATCAGGAAGGGGGCTCCCAGCCCGGATCCGACAAAAAGCATGAAGAACAATGTTAATTTGTATCGGTTTTCAATGCCGAATGGCAGATTCTGAAAAATATAAAACAATTGTTTTATTATTAAGAGGTTAGTTTTCTTATTTTTAATTGCATATTTGATAGTGTTAAACATTTTTATTTCTATCACTTTCATTTGGGTACCATTAAGCGATGTTGATATTAAATATCTGCATTGATTTGATACACTACAAATTTGGCTTTCCGTAACATGCTAATAAAGGTTTACCAATAAAAAAATACATTTTGTGGTACATAGCTTAAAATATAATCGTCCAAGGGCTTAGAGGAATATGCTGAACGTAATACTAAAAATCATGTTAAAATTGAAATATACACACTTTTTTTTCCACCTATTTCCCCTACTGGTTGACAGAAAATGATGTTATGTAATTTGAAAATGGAACTTACTTCGCCGGGAACTCCGCCATGGTGGTTCCTCACGGATGTGGTGAAAATTTTCCTACCGAGCTGGTTAGAGGCACGAGCTAATGCAGACAACATCTTGGAATTATGGTAAAGAATTGTACACTTCTGCAAAACCGAGGTCAATAATTGATAGAGTACTCTGTCTCATTCATTCGCAACTTCACGTGTGTGAACTTTTTTTTTTCAATTTACCAACGCGTTCACTATAAATTTTAATCGTCGAAGTTTTATTATAAAATTATTTAAGGAAAACGAATTTTAGAAAGATTGAATTAATCATAGGTTAAAAAGTAAATAAAACAGTTTACTGGAATGAAAATTTATTTGAGACATTGATCATTTAAAAAACTACATTAATAACATCTGAGAAATTGCTAGTAACCTCTGTACCTGAAAAGAAAGATGGTAAAACTCATTAATTTATGGTATACTTATAGCTACTGTCTTTATTATATCCTATGTTATGCTATAATAAGCAACGCTTCGGTATCATTTAGAATTTTTTGTTTTTAAACAGCACAAAAATGAATCGTAAAACATACTTAAGTGTTGCCCTGTAAACCATTTTTAATAAATTAGACGTTAACTTTGAAATAAACTATTCAAAACAAGTACATTATTGTATATTACAATAAAATACGACTTTAAGTCAGTATAACGTTAGTCTGCTAAACAAAAATCATCCAAGGAGAGGTATTTGTCCACGTACACTAAGGCGTTGGTAGTATACAAAATGTATATAACGTATTGATATATAAGCCATTCGTTCGCTTCCAAGCCTGACACAATACGGTAATATGAGTAAGGACTTTACGTTTAGGTAGTTTCGAATGGATATTCATTCGACCTTTATTAAGCATTGTGCTAAGAAATGAATAACAATACTCACACTCGACGCGAGACTAAAGGTTCTCTCCTATATTCATGTATATTTTTGGGAGTATTAATTTTATGTTCACGGTGTATATTTATATATATTTTAGGTTATTAATTTTCAATGTAAAGGAAAAATTATTTCCAGTTTTACTGCTGATTGTGTCTGTTACGCATTTCAAATATTCTTACGACAGATGTCGTGTCATTTACTACAAACGCTATTTCATCCGAAAAATATTATAATTATATCATTCAATTCAAGACACGCAGGATCATTAAAACTACGTAATATTTATTACGCGTTTTACTCAGAACATTATGAATGACAGTTTTATCGGTTATTACATGCTTTTATTTGCGAAGCGTCACGTTTTAGCAACATCTTCGACGATTTCGAATCAGTATTGTTTATCGTGTACACTGAGATTAATTTAATTATTTTTTCGCATAGCTCACTTACTTAGTAAGATAAGTTAGTATTAAAAGAAAACCAACAATATAACAGACATACCTTCACTTCTTGCCAAGCTGGAACAAGAGAAGCACATAGGGCGCCCCTATGCCCGTTGCTCCAAACCAGATGAAGTTCCAGGTCACCCACGCTTTGTTGTTCACATCGAACGGCATTGTCTGTAAGAAGTCAATTGTCTTTTTAAACCGACTACAGAATTCAGGCCGTGACGAAAACCAAGACCTTAAGGAGCTCATAAAATATTTAGGTCCTTTGGTCTTTTAGCAAGTCTTTACAGAGAGCTTAACAATACGGAGCTCCAACGCTATTATGATTTTGAATTGGTCTGTCAGGCGCCATGTATATGTATAAAAAGAAAAGAAAACGATTACCAAATATGTAATTGTGAACAATTGAAGCTCATCGAACATAGGTATAACCCGGGCCCAATACCTGTATAATAATAATAATAATAATACCATAATGACGTTACAAGGGAGTGTTTCTACAGTTGGAAGAAACACATTATCAGATTTCAATAGATTATGGGATTTTTAGCAATAACGTAACTCTATTCGAATCGGAAAACAATCTTATTCAATATTGGACTGGATAATGTGGCGTTCCACGCGGGTTTCAAATTATCGGACACTTATACCTATATCCATGATTCAAGGAATCGCTACAAAAGTTGACACCCGGTTAGATTTACTGTTTTATCGACACCGGCTACTCCTTAAAACCGTTTGCACTAAACTTAGCTCCTCATTTTTTCATTTTTCCTACGACCAAAGCTAATGTTATTAGACATTTATTACCTATCTTTAAACTAATCAAATCTCTCTCCTACATTTATTATACTACAGCTGAATCATACTCCACCATGCTGATCCAGCATAGCATAGCATAGATGCAGGTTGTTATTGCATTGTATGCACATAAACTATTCAAATAAGTAATCATAAAACATGCGTATTTAAAAAGGAAGTATAATTCGAAAAGTATTTTCGTCTTACTTGTGGGAGAAGGCCACAAAAGTATCAAAACCTTTTAACGGTTGGTACCAATTTCGGACGTGCCCATTACGTAACGAGCGTACGATGTCTTAACATATTTGTCATTTATATATAAAATAAGCTCACCTCGCCGGGCGTTCCACCACGAGAGCCGTTCCTGACGAAGCTTCTCATCACATTCCTGCCAAATAAATTGGACTTCCTCGCGATCGTGCCGAGCATTTTGACTTTTAACGGTACAACTGAACCCCCTTCGTCAGCGTTTCGCCGTAGGCAGATATTGGAAGATAAGATAAAAAAATATCCTAAATTGACAGTACCGTCGATATTGGTATGCGGCTAGCTGCCTCGGCGATAAGTATCCGATGATACCGTATAAACTGAGTTAGGTTGATTTGTGCGCAGACACACATATTTCACATATAGCTCCACCATGATTGTATTTTCGCATTGTTTTGATTTAAAACATCACTAGAAGTCCTACTGAAAAAACTCTATTAACTGCATGTAAATATTTTACATAAAATATTTAGTATTTAGTGTTCAGGTTATAAAATACAAAAGGATTTTATAGATGACAAAATTTTTATCTCAGTTCATTTACACGTAGTGTATCTGTAACTGTATCTGAGGTAACGGTTAGAACGCATTGTTTCCAGCACATCTCGTCTGCAAACTTCATATTCAAATAAACTGTTGTTACTTCACATAAGTTTTATTAAGATCCTAGAATATTCAGTTTGTTTATTTACATGAAAGGGTCGGTGCTCTGATCTACGTAATCGCAGATCACAAGCCAATAGTTAAGTAAATTTCATTTTATTTTGAAAGCACACAACTCGATAAAGTTGGAGGATCAGTCTGTCAGTATTTAATGCCTGCCAGATGCCTAGGATTTGGGGATTAAATCCTAGCTCCGGTTGCCTGTCATGACTCTGGAGTCGTAAGCCTAAATCTGATATGTACCATCTGTTCTATTGTGTGTATTTTTGAATTTGAATGCAAATAAAATATTCTGACCTGGTTGTTTAAGTAGCTGAGTAGAATTAAATTATGTTGATTGCTTTTATATACATTATATTTATGACCTTTTTTAATATCACGTAATACTAGAAAAGGATAACAGTTTATTTTCTGCACGCATTTCAATTTACAGTAGTATTTCAATTTCTTGATAAGGCAACACTTAGTTGTGCCATTTAAAAAAAAGAAACAGTCGGCCACGCTTGCCACAAAAATCATTTCGGGGGATCCGTCTAAAATTTCCCCCGATCATTTCATTCCAATATTACTGTACTTACATAGTTACCACATTAACCGTTAAATTACCGCTTCAAAATTAACCATGGCTGATTTAGACGATTTCTTTGCGAAGAAGGATCGGATAAAGTCGAAGTCGGTGAAAAAGTTTGCCACAGCAGATGAGCTCGCTAAAAAAATGGAAGACACAAAACAAAAAACAGATGTCCGGCCGAAGAAGGAGCGACCAGCCAATGAAGGGGAAGGAGGTCGACCCGGGGTGAGTTTAAGAAAAACGAATCAATCTTATATAGTTTGCGAGAAATCAGTCTTCGAAGTGCAGGTGGCAATTTGGCTATGTCACAGCCATAAACCTACTAAATGTGTTCTGTTTACCCTCTTTAAGGCTGATTATACTCAATTCAAGTGCGTAATCGATCGTATGTGCCCAATAAACGTATGTTTTGAGCGATATTGTCCATATGATTGACTCGCGAATGTAGGCCAAATTACAGGTTAAGTACTGAATTGTGCCACTGTCATATCTGGTACATATCCTTTATTGCGTTCTATAAACACAATGGCTGTCTTTATAACGTGTTAAACTATAACTCAAGCCGTCTTTGTCTGTTGTTTTCGTGATATATTTCAACGATTTAATGAAATACGATAGCAATCGCGAGTAAACAAGGGAATTCGACAATACAGATAATACATTTCCAATTATATAGATAAAAAAGGTGTTTAACCTCTACATAACACAATGTGCAGAACATCTAATTATTTACTCACATTCTTAGAATTTGGTCGTGTTTATTCATGTCAAGTTATTATTATTCAAGTTTGTAACTAATATGATTCATGTACATCGCTGAAAACATTTGTTATTGCTGGGAGTTATGGTTGTCTGTTTGAATCTCTTTGATCGCTTTGTAGGTTGATTAATCTTAAGTTAGACAAAATGACCTCTAAACATGCTAACAGGCCTCAAGTCGTAAGGTTCAAATTACGTTAACAAAATATAAAAAGGAAAGTACTATCTCGTTAATACTTGCATTATACACACATGCAATCTTAAGCCTAATTAAATATATAAATATGAAACGAATTATTGTAACAACATTTTTAGCAAGATAGTTGTTTTATTTGTATTCATGCGAGTGACATTGCATGCCACTCTTTATTTAGAGCATTGTTTAAAGCAGGGTTTCCCAACCTTTATTTCGCCGAGCCTCCCCGAGCCAAATATAATATTTTAAGTATGTAAGTTTCAACAAAGATAAGAAACACATTTTTAGGTTTAAAATGAGTTCAGTGACTGAATGGCAATTAGGAAGAGTTAATGTACCTACTCGATATTCTTTTTTTGGAAATGTAATCCCTTTCCCTCACCTAGTCTCGCGAATCGCCCTCCCCTAGGATTAATTCATGCCCACGTTCGTACGTTGGGAAGTCCTGGTTTAAAGCATTGGAGAGATTCAGTTTATAATATGTATGTTTAGAATACAGTAGCAAATAAGCGAGCAATATTCAACGAGATTGCAGCTGTCAACTATAGTCCGCAACTAGACTAGGAATAGCAGTCTCAAAAAGACAAAGACGTTTATTTGCACAAATATGGGTACATACGAAGATGTTACAAAATTATTAGTTCAAACCATATTTTGCGTTTTACGGCGTACAAATTAGAGGGATAAGCTTATAATTATAAATTATTTACTAACAGTTAGTTTTTATTATAACTTATATTTTTGGTATGATATTTAAATTCTACATAAAACCGTCTGTTCGCTACTTGTTAGCATAGTTAATATAACTATTTATTAGTAGTTAATATAACTATTTAGCCCCCAAGAAATCATTTGACTATTTAAATAGGTACATTTGCCATTAGCCACAATATATATCAGTGTTTCAGCACTGTAGACAGATTTTAGTTATAAATTTAATTTTAGTTAACACAGCTGCAATGCAGATGCAAGACAATGCATATTATATGTATTAGAATGATTTTATCACTTGAAACGGTTTGATTGTGGCATACTTGTGACATTATCTTAAGCAACACAATTACACTCTTGTGAAGATAGCATAACCTATAAGTGGATATGAATATAGTTACAATTGTTTTCCAACAAGTTTGCGAACACTATGCTGTTGAGTGTATATAACCGCGTGCATTTGTATGTCGACAACTACATGCTTGTGCGCGTTCGTGTGTGTGTGTGTGTGTGTGTGTGTTGAGTTAAGTATATGTGTGTGTGTGTGCGTGTTGAGTTAAGTATATATGTGTGTGTGCGTGTTGAGTTAATATTACGTGTATGCCTGCGTCTGTTGTTGCATGTGTGCATTGTGTTTGTTTTTCCTGTAAAATAGAATAATGTATAAATGTTAAATGTTTAGGTGCAGCTCTACCTAAATGTCTTTATATGATTTATCCAAGTTGCAGTATTCAGGAATGTACCATCGGCTCAGTAAAGCTTTATGTCAGTTATTAATGTGTGGTTCCCAGTAACAATTTCGTTGACCAATTGAGCATTGAATTGGGTGCAATTGGAAGAGATTCATTCTGGTTCACCGTCCGATTGATTGATCGAATTGTTGAAAATATATTGGTTACAATTTGAATTTGGAATGTGCTTCAGTGGATGTCTTCCGTTCGTCGATTCGCTAGTTTTTCGTTCCCTCAAATGGCCACAGATAAAACTCTATGCTCTATGGTGTATGTCACGTTCGCCGTCGCCGCAGTACAGTATGACTAATGCCATGTAATTACATCTCACGTGAATTTTCGCGCGCTGCATGCGATGAAGCGTGTAGCGACCAAAAATAATGGTCGACGCCACGCTTGGCGTTATTAGTACATTTCTATACATTTTAATTTAGTCCATTGGTGTCTTATCCGTGGTTGGTTAAAGACAATCTCAGTAGCTCATCTAAATTGTATTCCGATACAGATGTTAGCATCTCGCAGGGAATGGTTAGAAAATTGATCTTATTTAAAAGAAAATTTTAAAGTCGATTACATCGTTATAACAGCGTATTTCATTGCTTGCGTTTTGTACGCCCCCTTAGGAGGACAGGATGAGGCAATAGTTAAACAGACAGTCACTACTTTTTACCATACATACTTCCCATTTTCGATGAGTAAGTACGAAATTTATACTATCTGTGTAGTCGACTAATGCTTGGAAATTATAGTGAATATGTAAAGGGTTGCCAAGGTAAAAAAATGCTGCCATTGATATTTTAAAATTCAACCATCAAGTACGGTCTAGGCGTTTTAGCACTCCTTTTGTATGCATATTACCACTTAACGTAATAGTTAATTTTTAGTAATTATAAGTTACTTGCAAAAATTGGTTCATTCAATTTCAAAAAACGTTTCTGTATTGCAGGAGGAAGAGGAGTGGAAGGAATATGAAGAGCCAGTGAAGGACTACACCGGGCTGAAGATCCAGGTGTTGCAGGGCGGCAGCGGGGCGCCCGAGGCCGGCCGCGATCCCGCCGCCGAGGACTTCGCCCCGGAGGGTGGCAAGGGCAAGGGACCGTGGAACAAACCGGTAAGTGTTCAATCAATTTGATTTATGATTGTTGAGCCTTTGAAAACTATGATCAGAATTATGATGGATTGCCATCTTATAATGCATGTTTTTCTCTTAGGATTATCACAATACCCTTAACTAAGTCGAGCTATATTATACGCAAACCAAGTGAGTAGGTGATATTGTTATCGGGCAGAATATCTCAACCTTATGTCAAATCGTCCCTTATTACTTTGTACTGTAGCAATTTCAGCGTTGTCACATTATCGCCATATTCAAAGCTGTTGAATGTAACAATTGCAGCAACCAGTGGAAGTGGAGCAGCCGCCGCCGCCGCCGCCGGAGGAGAAGCCGCGGGAGACGAAGCCCGCGGCGTACGTGGCGCCCTCGCCGCGCCTGCGCGTCGCGGAGCCCGTGCGGCGCAACCAATCCGTTAGTACCTCGTATTGAATCGTATCCTAATCGTATGGTGGTAGAACTCTTTGGTTCGACTCCGGCCCCACCACCGCCACACCTATTTCTGCCTTATAACAACACTGTTAAGCGCTGCCGTGTTCCGGTTTGAAGGGTGTGGTAAGGGAGACATACTTTTTTTGAGGCATTCCAGCTCAGTCCTCACGGATAGCGGCGCATCTGTTGCTCAACCCGAGATAGGATTGTAATCTTATCTGGGGCTGATTACGAATGTCCACAGGCGGCAGTAGCCACTTACCATCGGGTGGACTACATGCTCGTCTGCTGCTTCCATATTATAAATTCAGCCTCTCGCTCTGGAGGGTCTGCGGTTGATCCTGGCACGCACCTCTGACTTTTTTTGTGCGTTTTAAAACTAAAATTTAAATATCACTCGCTATAGCGGCGAAGGAAAACATTGTGACGAAACCTGCACACCTTAGAGATGTTATAAAGTGTATAATATTTTCTGAGGTGTGTGAAGTCTACCGATCCGCACTGCTGGATCGGGTCTCCTCCCATAGAGAGAGGGATTTAGGCCATAGTGTACCGCGCTGGCCGAGTGCGGACCGGTAGACTTCACTGACATCAGAAAATATTGTACACCGTATAGCATCTCTAAGGTGGTAGCACTTATATTGCATTAAAATTGTTCTAATTTTATATGAAAATACTAGTATGGTAATTAGCGAACCGCGCGCTGTCGTTTGTGAACAGAAGCACGCGCCGGACATCCACAACGACGACTACTTCCCGGTGCTGGGCGCGGGCGGCAAGCGCGCCGGCGGCTGGAGCACCGCCGCGGGCGCGCCCGCCGGCCGCCCGCCGCCGCGCGCGCCGCTCGCGCTCGGCAACCGCTTCACCGAGCTGCAGGACGACAGCTAGCTGGGTGAGCCGCCGCCGCGCCCGCTCAGCCAGATGAGGGCATTCATTCAAAAAAAACTATCTCAACATCTATAACTAAGTCCTATACTATCGCAAATAAATGATATTATTATTTGCCTTATACACACTTCGGTTCGCCCCGTACATTCACTCTCCCACGCTCTCCATGCTTTTGTTGATTTATGAATGGACTATTAGGTAATTGGACTATTAGGTAGGTGGGCGATGCGTGATTGTATCGGTATTCGGTACAGGCTAATCCAGCGACTGCTAGAGAGTATTATATATGACCAGTCTCTCTATGATCTGAGCGCTGAACTTTAAAGGGTTTGCTTTGTGAACAAATGATATAACATAAAATGACGTTTTGATCGAGAAATAGTTTTTTCTCCCCGGAATATACTTTGTGTTAGTTTAAAATTGACCAGTGCACAGATTGTTAACCCTGGAGTGGTCGCGCTTGCAATCGAGACAGCAGTGGTCGCGCGGACTACATACGTAGTCCATTTTCAAATTGAAACAACTTTTATTTTTTTTAAATCTGCTTTATTATACTTATGGAATTATAATCAATACAGTATGTTTAACTATATAAAATCAGCAAAACTTAGGTAAAAAAAAAAATTTTAATGCCTATTAAACAAACCACTTCCCAAAATTGGCACAAAAATCACAGTTTTCGTATTGATTGAGATCACAATTCAATTTTATTATTAAAATTAGTTATTTGCAACATTTTCTGTACAGGAAAGATATATTATCTTTGTATGATCGCCACAAATAGACCACAATGTGTCATCAACTCCGGTGTAATAATCACCACGTCGCGGTCTTTGCTGAGGTGGTTCCTCATCTTCAGAGCTTTCGACCGGCCCCTCACCCCTGATATCTTGCTTCTGCTCTGATTCAGATTCGTGATTCTGCTCTTCTAGCTGATCTACTTCCTCGTCCGAGCTAGACTCAGCTTGACAATCAGCGATTTCGGTATCAGCTTCTCTCAACCAATTGCCAAATTTTGCCAAATTGCCAATTTTAATATAAAATAAATAAAAATAAAAATAAAAAAAATATGAACTGGAACAATACTTACTAACTATTACCGTTTACTAAATAAAACTCATTTTGTATGAGTGGACTACATAATATGTAGTCAGCGCGACCACTGCAGGGTTAAGTAATGAGTTTATTTGTTTTAACCGTGCACCTGTTTCGTCATGCTTTGTAACAGTTAGTGTTTTTAATATGTATATCATTGTAACTACATATATTTTTACTAAAATGTCCATTTCCCTCCGCAGACAGAAAGAGTTGGCTTCGAGCGGCGTAATAGTAAAGTGAAGTGTATTTTGCGGACTTTGAGCGAAGCCAGACGTTATAAGAACACCCACAGGAACATACAGACAGAACAACGCGCACTTCCTATACATAGCCAACAACTTGTTATACAAAACTATCTGTGAATAAACAACGCTTGTGGTGGACAGTTGCTGTAACTTATATATCTATGGATTAACTAGTTGATTACGATTAGTTGTCTGTGACGGAATTTAGGGGAAGTAAAAAATGAATAATATCTCTCTATCTGTACATTGAAAGGTTGATGGAAAATGAATTGTGAATTTTTGTTATCGGTGAAATGAATGTTGAGCGAGCTTCTCGTTGGTTTGAAATGTGTAAAGTTTATGTATAGGGTCCCTTAGCGTCGGGTTCACGGCACTCTTAAATAGCGGGTGCAGGGGGCCCGTGGAGCGTGAAATCAGATTTTTATAATTTGCCGCTAAATTACAAAAAAAAATTTTTTTTTTTTTTTTCAAAATTCAATCGGCAACCGATTCGATTTACATAGCGAGCGTTGCTATTTGATCGTACATTTTGACCGCTAATTTATAAGAGTTTCCTTGAATATTGTGTAAACGGGATTAGGTATAGTATGTGTTCACTTTACACATCGGAGTACATGTTTGTAAGCTTTTTTGCAACGCAAAACTGATCTTACACGCGGTCTGTATATCCATGCTCTGTGTCCATGTATCCATATATATATATATAGTGTATATCGCATTATGTATTTTATGAGAAATCATTTCAATCCTATCAAGATAATTTTTGGTGGCAACGAATGCTAGGATCGCTAGCCACAGGAATGGATATAGTTTTCTGTAATATTTGGGTGTTTCATTTGTATATAATGTGCATCGGATCGTCGGTTGCTCCCGGACGTGTGCGAGGGATGTGAACGGTGCTTTATTAAAATCCGGAGTCGCGGAGTGGAGTCACTCGTTCTGTAACCCTCGAGTCTCCATTCCTCTCCGTCTCCAGTCTCCCACTGTACACCGGGGAGCTGTGTGGACGGTGGAGTGTATTCAAAATATCCATCTCTCGCTTTGGTCGTTTCATTTAATTACATTCAACGGACACAGCACGCATTCAAGTACAGAGATTTTAATAGTTTTATATTCTAATCATTTTACTATTGTTATAATTTGCTACGTATGGTTTTTTGTAAGGGTAAATTTATAAAACGAAGAGAAAAAAAAGAAATTAACTGAAATTGTAGACAATAAAAATGCCTAAAATAATTTTTATTTTTTCCCGACGCGATCGTTTTTTGCTCTGTTTCTTTTTGTTGTTTTCTTTTTTCTTTGGTACTCGCATCGATATTGTCACAAAGCCGTCGCCATTTTGAATTTCACAGTTTGATATTGTCGCGTACTGTCGCGTACTGTCGCGTACTGTCGCTCGCAATGGAATGGCAACTGTCACGAAAAAAAAAATTGTAAAACGTTGAAATGTGGAAGTGTGCGCCGCGACTTGGTTATTTTTTATGTTTATATGAAGAAATATTGATTAAATAGCAGTGTCTAGTGTGTCTCGCGGTTGGTGTAACTCTCGCCGACCACAGAGCAGGTGGCAAATTCGGTTGGAAACGTCGGCAGAAAGTACGCGGGTCACAGCCAGCTTAGAAACTTAGGACTTTCTGTCTCTCTCTCTTTCCTCGCCTGTGTTATTAGAAAAATGGATATCATTTTGTTTATGGTTTAAAGTTTTCAATTTTAAATCGTTCTGCTTAACAGAACGCGGTTTCGTAAATTACTGTTATGGGCTGGTTTTAAAACAGCGAATATTATTTATAAAAATTCCAGTTTACAAACAATAACCATCTCAATTTGAGTCAACTTTTTTTTTATTTCTGAGCGCATCTGATTATTTTTATAAACGTGAAATTTTAACTAAGCATTGATAGTCTGGCTCTTACATTCCTCTAATTAAATTATCGTTTTGAATTTGGATCAGTCTCTTCGTGTAACGGTGGCTGTGGACCCGCTGTATTGTTAATATTCAATGCACATTTACCAAACGTCGGCGTATAAAATATCTTTAAATTGACATATTTACACTTTATATATATTTATATGCTTTTTAATTTTTCAATTCTATTCTCAATTACCAATTCCTGGAAACTATTCTAGGTCAGTATTAGCATGTTTTCTTGTGTAAGATAGATATGCACAGAAATTGATTATTTTGAGGAGATTTATCTAAAACATTATTATTAGTCGTTAATTGATCGAATATCGTACGATAAGATTTATTAGTCTTTCCGTACGGTTTGATATCGGTATAGCAAAAAAGCTATCGAAGTACCCTCCTAATGCTTAGTATTTTTGTTACCGCAAATTTAAAGTTTTTAATTTATTGAATATGTTGTAATTAGTCTTAAAAATTGATACAGGCATTCGTTTCGTTTTCTCGCAAAGAAACATCTACCGCTACGTCAATGAAGAACATTTAATTATATCTAAATGATGTAGATGGTGCTAATAATGAACCGTGCAAGCATTCCGTTGGCAAATAGCTCTGAATCGCTTAAAAGTAGGCATTTTGTGAATAATATCGTAAACTTACCCGTATAAAGTATTATTAAAGGTTTTTTACAATTTTAAAAATCAGCTGTTCGCATCGTAAAGAGCAGAGTAAACCGGAGGCAGAATTGAACGCCAGTGTGGCAACATTTTTATATTGTACTTGTGTATTTCCGTTTGACACCTACTCTGTGGCGATAATGGCGCGTATGGCTGACGTGAACTATGAAAATATTGAAATATCGTTTCAAATTCTAACGAGTGTTGCCGTTCGGTCTCCCTGTACATTTTGTTGTGTAACTATTTCACGATATCGGCAGATCATTCAAAGCATATTGTACCATAGAAATAAATTATGTATTTAAAGTAACGTGTGTGTTTTTTTTCTTGTGGTTTGCGTTCGGTTTTCGTTTCTGTTTGTCCTCATGACCTGACTGCAGACCCCTGAATGACTGGTCCACTCATAATATACGTGTCTCAGTGGTTTATGTAATTTCAAGAATATATTGAATGCAGCCACGCATTGTGGTGTTGGATAAATACTATTAATAATAATAGGTAACTGGAACAATTTCAAACGCGGCTGTCCGATTCCAAATAAGGCAATTGAATGATGACCAAGATACACACTACATACATTAATAATATTGTTATTACACCCAGACACAACAGAAAGTTCTCATCATACATGTCTGTTCTCGGTGTGAATCGAACTCGCGACCTGTTGCAGTCGGGGTCTTCAACCACTCGATAAGTGGTTTGCTGCGGCGGTCGCGAGTTACGGACGAGGCTTTTAATGCAACAGTGGTCTTGTCTAGTGGGCCGCTGGGTGGTCGCGCTTAGCAACTAAAATCTTATCCAAACTCAAATAAAGCTAGATTATTAAATTCCCTCTTCTAGAATTTAGGCATTGCATACGCGCTGTTCGTTACAATCCCAAGCGCCTTCTGAAGAGATGCTTTATTTTATCAAAATACGCTTTGTGTAATTATCAATAACTAGCTTTTAACAACGGCGTTTCGCGCATTGAATTCAGAGTAAAACAATTCCCTTTCCCTATAGTGTGAAAGTTTCCTGTTATCTTTGGAATATGTAAAGTCATATACTACATTTTTTCTTATTGCCATTCAGACATTCTGAAATGCAAAATCTTGAATCACTATCTATTATAAAAACCGCATCAAAATCCGTTGCGTAGTTTTAAAGATCTACGCGTACATAGGGACGAAGCGAAAGCGACTTTGTTTTATACTACGTAAAGATGCAACATGCGGAAGCG
Organism: Myscelus amystis hages; assembly: GCA_018244895.1. Classification (NCBI taxonomy): domain Eukaryota; kingdom Metazoa; phylum Arthropoda; class Insecta; order Lepidoptera; family Hesperiidae; genus Myscelus; species Myscelus amystis. Next base: position 942 of record DWQT01001963.1, on the reverse strand, counting down.
GTCTTCAATGAAATTATTAACGAAGTCGACCGCAGGAATTCGATCTTTGACCCTCAAGTTAATATAATGAGGACTATTACATTTGCACTCCAATTTTTTATGGCGTTCTTAAAAACTGTCGAGTAATGTATAAGTTTAACTCTACATATACGAGTACATGGGAAGATTAATCTCAAAAGCGAATTATTCTCAAGACCAATAGATTGAAGAAGATAATAGAACAATAGATTGAAGAAGATTGATAGAAGAAAGCTTAATTAACGAACGCCCACTTTGTTCCTACATTTCGCGTTAGCTGCGCCCCGTGTAAACCGAACTAGAAAAAATTAGCTCAAGACTGTCAGGTAAGTAATTCCGTATTAAATTCACGTATTGTGTTTAATATCGTTGTATGTATTGTGTTTAATATCACTATACTAATTTACATTATAATAAACACAGATAAGAATTCGATTAAATTCACTTGCCAACACATAAATATACCTACACCGGAGCTTGTTAATTACAGCAATTTTTGTGCATCTTCATTTGCTTACAAAATGTAAGGAAGTTAATTATAAACAAAACGGCTCCTCCTCACACGTGTAAAACATTGGCGCATGCCGGAACGATTTTGGCTTATTTGAACAACCAACACAGAGATTTTCCATTTTTTCTAAGGGTACCGCCGCATAGGCGTTTCACGCTGCACTTCTATTCTATGTCTGATTATATTATGTATTTTTGTTGTCAAGAACTCGCTGTCCCCGCAAACGTTGCTTTGCTATATAAATGATTTTGCCGTTGTCTCAATACTTTTTATTGCTGCTCCTCTCCTATTCATCTTAGCGTAATGTTATATAGCCTATATAACATTATAGCCTTCCTCGATAAATGAGCTATCTAACACTGAAAGAATTTTTCAAATCTGACCAATATTTCCTGAGATTAGGGCGTTCAAAC
>DWQT01001962.1:0-15259 GCA_018244895.1 Myscelus amystis hages | reverse complement strand
GTAATAAAAATATCTATATAAGTATTATATAATATGTATATGTATGTTGATCAGTTGTCCGATTACCATAACACAGGCATTAAAGTGCCTAATTTGGAATGGAAGATATTAAAAAACAATGAATTATTCATGCACAACTGACACTGTTCTTATGTTGCAGCTAACAATTCGAGTAACGGACGTGAACGATAACGCGCCTAAGTTCGAGCTGCCGGACTACCAAGCGCACAATGTCGATGAAGATATTCCCCTCGGCACCAGCATTCTGAAGGTGAAGGCCATGGATGCAGACTCCGGGAAAAATGCAGAGATTGAATATTTGGTTTCAGGTAAGACGACTGTTTTAACATTTAGTATATATTACATGTAGTTTTAAAAATACCTGCTCTTAATGGCACTCTCTTAATTATCAAAGACGTAAATAGCTTTTTTTAATAAAAAATATATTAATTCTTAAGCGGTGAGTTTACTTGTCTTGAAAGAATTTACAGGCATTCATCCATCTTTCCATCAAATATTAATATGTCCTAAAATAATATAAAGTCTGCATTAAAATAACTGTAATTAATTCATTGACATGTAAACGTAAATTTCATGTAAATGACAATGCTATCCATTTCATAAATATCTATGAAGATCCACATTTTGTTGTATGTATTATGAACTAAAGATTATCATTACGATCGTTACAGATGATCACTTCAGTGTCGACTCTAACGGGATTATAACAAATAACAAGCAACTAGACGCTGACAATAACAATGCATACTATGAGTTTGTGGTAACCGCCAAAGATAAAGGGGAACCCGCTAAAACCGGAACGGCCACAGTAAGAGTGTACACCAAAAACAAAAATGACGAAGAACCTAAATTTTCTCAACAAGTATATACTCCGAATGTTGACGAAAATGCTGGACCCAATACTCTGGTGACAACAGTGGTAGCTTCCGACAAGGACGGTGACAATGTTCGCTTTGGATTTGTCGGTGGAGGCACCAGCTCCGGCCAATTCGTAATTGAGGAAATAACAGGCGTGATACGATTACACAACAAAGCCATTTCGCTCGATCGAGATAAATACGAATTGAATGTTACTGCCTTGGACGACGGCGCTTGTTGCGTTAACGGAGATGCTACTATACATACTTCTACCGCAGTTGTGGTAGTCTTCATTACAGATGTTAATGACAACAAACCGATATTCAAAGATTGTCCGACATATTTTCCAAAAGTTGAAGAAGGTGCTCCAAATGGCAGTCCAGTTATAAAGGTCCATGCAACTGATGAAGATAAAGGCGTAAACGGTCAAGTAAAATATTCAATAGTACAGCAACCTAATCAGAAAGGTACCAAGTTTACTGTTGATGAAGAAACGGGAGAAGTTTCAACGAATAAAGTTTTCGATAGAGAAGGAGACGATGGTAAATTCGTATCGGTGACCGTGAAGGCAACAGATCAGGGCGAACCATCTCTAGAAGGCGTGTGTTCGTTTACTGTAGAAATCACTGATGTAAATGATAACCCTCCCTTATTTGACAGACAAGTAAGTTAACACTGTAAATAGATCATTTTTAATTAGTTCCAAGTATCACTAGTTATTGCACAATGCATGCACTCTCGCACACCATATACGATTGACTGATAATTGTCTATTACAGAAATATGTGGAGAACGTCAAACAAGACGCTAGTATAGGCACCAATATTTTAAGGGTGTCGGCATCTGATGAGGATGCAGATAATAATGGAGCCATTGTTTATACTTTAAGTGCTCCTTATAACCCAGCTGATATTGAATATTTTGAAATTCAACCAGAATCTGGGTGGATAGTTTTAAAGAAGCCCTTGGATGTAAGTATGCGTATTATCATAGCTATAGATTAACAATACCAATTTGTGAGAAGATTGACGAGTGAATGGGATCAACTTTTAAAGAGTTTGGTGGATGAGTGCTACCTACAAGGCCTAGGATCTCGATTGGCACACATTTTAAGTTTATTTACATGTAAATAGTTCTAAATTACCGCTGCTGTAAATTGCTGTGGAGAGGGGTCAATCCTGGCTGTGAGGAGTAGTTGTCCATTGAACGGCGGCGCGAGGCCCCGGCCACGCCGCAGCCGTTGGGGCTTGTTCTTCTTGCAGCACAATTAGTTTGAGTTGCCGCCAGCGCCGGCTCCGCACTAAATCTTCGTTAAGATTTATTTCTGCAGCACCATCTTACATTAACTATCTTACCGATAAATACGACTTGTGTATAATACTTGTGAACCAAATGATACTGCTGTAAATATTTCACCGTTGAAACCTATGTTTAGTTCTAAAACATGTACAGTTTCCGCAGCACTTCTGTATATTTCGCACTGACTAGTTTTGAAATTTATTTTATTGTAAGTAATCGGTTGATTGATTTCAGAAGCTTACGCTTATAAACATACCTATCAGTATTATAATTATGTATGTACATGTTTTGTTACTAATCTCTGATATTATTTGCGGAGTGCGCTCCACCGGGCGGTTCGATCTCCGTCTGTTCGCTCGTGTTGCCACGCTAGACGACTACTCATGCTATGGAACATCGTATTTTTCTAGTGTAATCATCATAATTGTGACTTTTTTACAGGGCGCCAGTCTGATTCTATAAATTCTTAATATTAATTGTTATCTGAGATGGTCAGATTGCCCGAGTGGCAGTTTGGCCATCTGGCCAGTTGTGACATTATTCCTTCTGTGAAAGGGGCTACGTTCTCAAACGAAATTTTGTACAGTTAACCGTAACGTCCATCGTTTGTAATATATTCATTACAATGAGTGTCGTTTTGTTGTAGTCGTTATGAGGTCATTAAACCTTCTTATGACAACCTGACCTTTCCGCCATGTCTTGTATGCAGAGCTGCATGCATTTGCCTGCTTTTTGTTAAGTTTTTTTTTGTTAATTTCAAAGTTAGTTTAGTTAATATACCTAATGTAAAAAGTATGAATAATGTACAGTTTCTCTTTCCTGTTGTACATATCAAAATGTAAAAATACTATAAATATATTATTTCCAATTTTATTTGTTGCACAGTCTAATATTGGCTACAATATGCAAGTAAGTAAGTAAGCTAGCACGATTGATGCCTAAGCGTGGGAGCGAACGAAGTGAGTGAACTTTCTGTAACTTAGTCTTATATCTTTGTATCTTCCTTCTCTTGTTTTAGTTCAGCTTCATGAATGTAAGAGCGATGAATGAACGATAGTTTTAATAAAATCCATAATGGAGACCGTCTATTGAGTAATAGACATAAGATGAAAGTGGATGATGATTAGATATTTTTTTTAATTGTTTCAATTATTTATTAGCCGTCAGTGCGTTATGTGTTTATATTTGAGTTGTGTTATTTTTATTTGTCCCCGCTGACCTCTGACCCGTGTATGTGTAGCGGGACAGGTACCGACTGCGCGTGCGCGCCTCCGACAGAGGCGCCCCGCCCTCCTCCGCAGACGTGGACGTTGAATTAGACGTGGTAGACAGGAACAATAAGCCCCCCATCTGGGGCATGACCACGTATGGCCCCGTTCACATCAAAGAGAATGTCACAGTGGGTACCGTAGTGACCAGTGTGAAAGCCAGGTTGGTATAAGGCGCAGCGGGCCCCCCGGCCCGCCGCTCCTCCTCTCCCTAACACTACTAACGACGTGGTTTTGTCTGTTTCCATCGACTCTTTCCCCGATAGCGAGAAACGTACAAGCTGGAGGCTATGGCTCAAGACAAGGGCTTCCCGCCCTTGTCCAGAACCGTGGAGGTCCAGATAGACGTAGTGGATCGCGCGAACAATCCCCCCGTGTGGGATCACACGGTGTACGGCCCGATCTACATTCGAGAGAATTTGCCCGTGGGTGCCAAAGTGGTGTCCGTTAAAGCAAGGTGCGTGTCTAACTGTTCGGCACGGGCACCGCACGCAGCCCCGTCACCTGCACGCAGTGTGCCGCGCGCGCCCGCCGCCCGCCGCCCGCCCCCTTCGCTACGCGCTCTCTCAAACGGTTATTGAGAACAGACTGTCCTTTATGACAGCTAGGATTAAAGATTTATATCTGAACAACGTGTCACTTGAAAACCTAATAAAATTAAAGAAAATGACGATATGCCAGATAAATAACTAACAAAACAAGACTGCTAACTTATTAGTACAAACTTGTGGATTCTCTTCTCGCATTGTTTCTGGGTTCATATAGCCATGGTATATTTAACTGATAATAATGTGGTCTACAGAATTAAATTTATCTATGTCCGCTAAATAAAACTGATGCATTTTTATACTTATTTGAGAAAACTGTATTCCATAGTACAAGATTATTTCTTTTATTCTTATTTAATAAAAAAATCCTATTACAAAAGTTTGACTAGTAGCAATTCGGTAACACTCAACTCATTCCATCAAAGGAATAACTTTCAATAAAATATTACCTTTATCACTATTCCCACTACTACCGACTGGTATAGTAAATATGACAGAAATCGACAAATTAAGTCATCAATTTTTGTTCTCTAATTTCTGTGTATCAAACACTTTGAATATAGCACCATTGATGTAAAAGACTATGTGGACCAGCGTAATTACATTGAATTATTTCAAATATACCTTATTTATATCTCAAATAATATTATGCGGGTGTTATGTATTCGGATTGGACTTGAATAGCTCTAATACAGTGTTGGGTGCGGGCGTGTCGCGTACGTTTTCAATTTCATTATTATTTGCCTCTCACTTGGTGGTTCTGAGTACGATGTGATGTCTGTCAGTAAACTCATGCATCGCCACCACCGCGCGGTACTCTCGGAACCCACCAGCGTGCATTTAGAGGGCTCACTGCTTACAAGGAACGGGGATCACAGTGTTGTGGAAATGCTCAAAAATATTTATTTAATTATCTTTATTTCTATAAATAAACTAGTTTCAAAAATAATAATATTGAGTTAAAACTTTGGGTGTCGACTGAAATGATCGTACAAAAAAATAACAGCTATTCGATGAATAGATATTTTTGAGCAAACGTGGAACATGTTAACTGATAGGATACGTATTTATCGACTATTGGTGTCCATTGTTATTGCATGTAGGCTGAGGTATCAGTGCATTATGGATCATATATAAATCTATCTCGACCCGTCGGCGGCTGGTCAATGCCAGAACCGTCATGGCATGAAATAAGTGTTTTAATTTCGTAGATTAGCGTAGGTCTTATGTTTCGTCTGTTATTTTAATATTATTTATCGTACATGTATACTTAGTGCTTGCCAAAATTTCCAAATATTCAAAGATATCTCCCAAGGAATTTATGTTTCATTTTAAAGGCAGAAGATACAAAAAATATTTATTAATAATTGGTCTCGTAGATAGAAACTTTTTTTGATTTGATTTGAAATCTTTGAAAAACTTTCTCTTATTATGTTTAATTTTTTATCGTAGTCGTGAAGATCCATCCATATTTGTATTAAAGGTGAGTATGTATTTTAAATAAAGAGAATAGTTGACATCCTTATTTGAATACCAGAGTGAAGTACAGGCGGTCAAAAATAAAATAGTGTAAAAGTTCGTGTTATCAAAGATATAAGATTAATATGATTAAACTTGTTATGCATTCCTTTTCATTAGGCGATAATTGATTTTAAGTTTTATTCAGAAAAACACAATAAAATATGACTCGAAATACAATATAATTTTATGTCCAAATAAAGTACTTACAAAAATTATTTCATGAAATATTTTATTCTCGTAGGTTTAATTAAATTTATACAAGTTACTATTTACCTAACCTAAGATTATTTTGCAATGGTAGGTACAATGGGTATGAAAACCAATACGTATATTGATTATAGATAATTATCGAATTTACCGCTTCAGTAACTGTAATTATACATAGATTGATAACTCGTAATCTTTGTATACATTTATGCGTGTATAACTTCCTAACTAAATATGTAATAATGACGATTTCAAAATCTAATAATATAAATAAATAATCATAAATTGAACATAAGAGCCAGCTAAGGTTTTCTTACAGATTACGCTAGAGATAAGTTCGATAAATTCTATTACGCGAGTATAAACATTGATAAGTAGTAGGTTATTTAACATTAATTTAGGTATACGTTATTTTAATTTAACTGAATGTGCATCACTTGTGTGCCACGGGCTCTTTACTATAGTTCATGTATTGCGTAATCACATCCCTCGCAACGAGAACTAAATTGTTGCGAGGCCACTTTCATAGTGCATCAATCACTGAATGATCCAGTCGGCGAATGATTCACGTTTGTCTAGCTCTAGTCTATCTGTTCGTCCTAAACCACACGTGTCAAACTCACATGGATACGAGCAATCAATAATACTAATTCACTCTACTAATACATGTACTCTTAATTATGTATTTTTAAGTTTTAATGTTCACCATCTAACATCATCTACAACATAATCGTCTTGTCATATTCACTGTTATTCATACATGTTTAATGCCAGTGTCTTAGCTACCGAATACTGTAGTTCCCTTATTATAATCCGAATGTCTCGAACAGAGACGAGATAAGCCACAAAATAGCTGTTTATCAAAATTACAAAATATTGCAGTAGAATATAGATATGATACCTAATTAGAATCTCTTATTGAATGATCTCCTTTAATTCATGTTGACTTGAACTTCAAATTGAGCTTATCGTAATGAACGTCCGAACTCGCATTGAAAGCTCCAAATATTTCATTTATTTCGATGGTTAAGTTTGAAAGTTAAAAATGGGTAAAATATCTGTTGATTAAAGATTGTGGGTAGATACATTTTATTGCTGTTTAGAATTCAACAATTACCATAGACACTTTTCGTAACTAATTTCATGACCATATTATTTTATGTTAAGCTCATTTTGATTTGGCATTAGATTTATCAATAATCTTTAGCAACAAATTTTGTTCGCATTCGATGTCGTCCAGTGTTTAATGTAGATGTTTTTTAATTCGGCTGGGCTGTGAATTCTACATTTAGTTCACGTTTTCAGCTCGGGCATTGAGAACAACCCGACCGTGTTCTATCGCCTGATGCCCGGCTCGACGGCGCAGACGAATAAATTCCACACCTTCTATTTACAACAAAGAGCTGATAATGGCTTCACTTGGGCTGATATCAAAGTCAACCATCCACTGGACTACGAAAGCATTAAGGAGTACAATTTAACCATTCGAGTAGAGGTAACATTCTGTACTGTGTGTTGTATGCTATCGATATTCACGCTATTGTCGGGAAATTAATATTCTATCAATATTATTTATTACTAAACTTTGGGTAGTTTGATTATTACAAAATTGCAGTGTCATGGCTTATATTTTAATACCACCTCCATACACAGTTGGGTTCCAAACAAATATAATTTCTATCAAATACATGTTTTTGATACAGAACAACGGCGCACAGCAACTGGCCTCGGAAGCGACGGTCTACATCATGTTGGAGGACGTTAACGACGAGATACCACTCTTCACCGAGCGGGAACAGGAAACAGTACTAGAAGGCGAGCCCATCGGCACGAAGGTCACACAAGTCAATGCTATAGACAAAGACGGCACGTTTCCTAATAATCAGGTCAGTTTGTTCAAGTGTATGTTAAAATTCATAGCATTAATAATTTCTTTATAATCATGTCCTAATGTCTAAGCAATGACGTAACGAAGGATACACTCAAGACAAAGAGTCATGTTTCGAGGAAGCGACATCTATATTTTGTGTTTCGTATTTATTCTGGATTGTAGAATGTACTCGTACATCATTCGCTCAAGGTATAGCGCCATCTTTCGTGAAAAGCTAAAGTACTGTGATTTGCTATGTGGCGCCACTTTACTTTAGGTACGTACTTTTTAACTACATTTCTCTTAAATGAGTATATTTTGGAAAATAATTTATTCGTTCAGTTAGTTTTTGTATAAAAAAGCTTTCAAGATCGGTTTATATTCGACGATCACGCCGTAATAATAAATTATGATGAGAACGAAAAATAGGCAAATGGATTATACGAGTATGTTACGATCAGCTCTCGCATAGGAATATATACTTAAATAAATCATTCCACTTGTATATTGCAGTAAGCTGGAGTGTAATTTTTATACCATGTAAATCTAATTTAAAAAAAACAACTTTATTTTCAGTCTTAAACGATCTTCATTTCACTAATATAAAATTAGCCGTAAAAATATCTTCCATAATTTCTTTAGTGTCTCTTTTGTACTACAAATAGATATTTTAAATACTTATGCAAGGATCTGTTCACGGCAATGCCGTGTAATTTCGTTTGGGTCAGGGATTATGAAATTTGAAGCAATCATTTGCGAAGCTTTCGCATTGGATTTCATGCGAATTTAATGAGGCTCCGCGCCGAATTGTGTCATGAAATGACGGAAAAATCCTCGGGTAGATCGTTTCAACGAGTTTATGATAATGTGATGAATGATGGCAGATAAATTTGATACGTAAGAAATATCGGGCGTAAATAATGTTACTGTAATTATAATGGAACTACAGCAGATATAAAATCTTAATTTGAGGTCATTTTTGTGTACCTAATTAACATGAATTTTATTTTTAGTTAAAATTGCATTTATTTGACATTGCAAAATTTATTGATGCAATTATTATAAAGTTCTTACGTTGCAACGGGCGAAATAAATGACTCCGGTTATATGATATTATTTATTTTAAAATACGTATGCAATTAATACAATTTTCACGGTTATGACTTTCGTAATATTCAGCCGCCAGTGGACATAAAAATACAATTACGGTTCGCTGCAATTGCGTTTTGGATTGGTTTGCTTGGATAAGTAATTATACGCGTCCACTGGCGAGTCCAGGTGCAGCGCCAAAAATATTATTTGATATTCCTACTATGTCATAACGTACATATTTATGCTCTCTTTCACTGCTACAATTCGGAACGATTTCATCGTTTTTATTCCCATTTTATATGAATGTTAAATATTTACAAGCGACGCGTTTGTTTGTTTTTGATTCGCAAGAGGATTACGCGAAAAAAAATCACAGCCAAAAGTTAAGTTCTATTGTATTTAAAAGCTTTGTTGTACATTTCTGCCGTGGAAAGAATAAACATAATTTGTTTTTCAACATTAAGGATTGTGTAATTGATTGGAAAATTTACAAAAGGTATATGAAAACACCAATTAATCAAATATGTTCCGGCAAGTGTACAATATTTGCAAAATAAATATCAAAAGTACGATTACAAAATTGTTGAATTCAACAAAATTGTTCATTTTATTGTAGGCTTGCATTTGACTAAAGAGTGTTTTAGAACGCTGTACACACACGAAGTACTTGAATGCATATCACATTTACATATCACAGGCAGCTATCTACTTGAGTTACCTCTGAGGCTGTTGAATATGTAATCTTAATTCAGCAACCTACTGACACGGCTACTAATGTCGCTGGAAGGTTTTGATGGTATCAAATAACCCGCTTCACTAACCTTTAAGAACAATATTTTCAAATCCTCGTCTATGAGTATTAGTTAATTGACTAAGATTTTCTAAAACTCGTCTTTAATAATAATAATCAAATGAAGATATGCATGCTTGTGTGACAGAACGTTTCTGTTATTAATGTTTGCATCCACAAATTGTGTTTGAGTTTGAATGGGTTGTGGTACGAAGCATTTTTATTTAGACCTGATATAGCATCGCGTCTATGATTGTTTTCGGGTAGTCTACCTGGGTATCTTTAAACATATTAATCGGGCATTGGTGCTCATGAGCTACACTTAAATTTAGCTCGTTTATATATGTAATATGAATTAATAGAAGAGGTATGCGAAATAGTTTAGTTTATTATATATCCAAATTTTAATTTACCGTTTTGTCTACTATGCATTTAGAAAATAATAATCAGAACATGTTTTGTTGTCTTAGGTGTACTACTACATAGTGGATTCGCCACGCAACGAAGGCAAAGATTTCTTCGAGATCAGCATGCAGACCGGCGAAATCTTCACCAAGGTCGTCTTCGACAGAGAGAAGCAGGGAGCGTACGCCCTCGAGGTGGAGGCTCGCGACGGAGCACCCTCGGCGCGGCCCAACTCCGACAACCAGCCCAATTCAGGTGGGTTCAAATACCAAGGGGTTTTCAATGGTGGAAAAATAATTTAGCTACGTGTGTTACAGTAATGAGGTTATTCAATTCTTTATCTTTCAAATATATACATACATATGTATATTCCAACATTATTAGGAAGTTCGAAACTGATTTAAAAAAACAGTTAAAGCGAAAATGTTTTTCGAAACTTTTGATTAACCAAACAGAAATTATTTGAAATATAAAAAAAATTGAAACTAAATTCTAGCATTCCCTGTTATAATTGACAAATGAAGGTTGACTACTTTTAATTGAAAAATGAAAGACGTACTTAGGACTATAACTGCGTATCTTTTTTTTACGGAGCGTGCTAGTAGCAAAACGAAAATTTGCCTAACAGATAGGAGTAAAAAATTAGTTACATACATAGATTTCAGAAACGAAAATGTATTTCATTCGAATGTTGTAATATTATTTGAGTAAAATCCGATTGTTTCCCAACGAACATTTTGTCGATGTTAGAGTTTCCGAAGTGTTATTTCTCCGACCATTATCATAAAAAGAAAATCCCTAATCTTATTTAATTTTGTCACTGTAACTTCCGTTTTCCTCGAAAGATGTCCAAGTAAGGTTTTTCTTTTCTGCAACATACATACATTTAGTTCGGTGACCGAGCTCTATTTTCTGTTCAAAATATAGCCGATCTTAATCTTTACCGCTTTTTATATAACACATAGCAACGATAGCACATAGCTTAGTAGTGGAGATTTCAGAGTCTAGGGTTCAAATTCGATCAAGTATCTCAGACTTAACGAAGTTACGTGCGATTTTTAAATTATATATCATTCGTTGTAACAGTGAAGGAAGATATCGTGAGAATGAAAATATCTGCACACCTCTTCGCATTCTTCTCATTACAAGACCCCTGTGTACTAATAGAACCATAAAAATAAGAAAAGTGGGCGATTGCTGGTTTACGTGACGCTTAGTATTATACTTACTGCAGGGTAATTAGTATTACAAGTTATTAGTTGATAATGTAAAGGAAAATAATTCCATTTATCAATATAGTTAAATAAAACAAAGATATACATTCAGATTTTCGAGAAACGTATTCTTTCGCTTGAATTTGTGATGTAACTTAATATTAACGGTGGCATGGAATATACGTGTATTTATGGCGACCCGCGTCTATTTCACTATTGGTTTGCTGTGTTCGAGACATTTCTTACATGCTCTTGTATACGAGACGCTGACGCAATACCTTGAACTAACCAAGATTTCGGAAATTTACCATCTTTTTGTCCTACACCGGAAAATGCGCAATTTACCATTAATTTGTGACTCCCAATGTAATTGTTAACTGCAGTGACTAGTTTGGGTCGCTGTTGAATATTTTTACGTTTAGGGGCTAAGATTAAAAACAGCGTCAATTTCTTAAGGTTTACAACGTTTAAGTACTTAATAAATAGGGTTGTGGGCTTGCAAAACATAGTCGTAAAAAGTTGACTTGCATGGTGTTGTTTTAGAAAGTCTTTTTCGAGCATGACGTCACACCAATCAATAATGGCGCGACCCCCGTGAAGGCGGCGGGCTCCGGAGTTCGGGGACTTCTGAGCTTCTCAAATAAAAAGTAAAGACGCAGTACTTTGTGACTAAAACCTGAATTTAGATGAAATCCTTGAATAAATATTCTAGAAACGAGTTGATGTAGGGCCGAGGGTTAGAGCGGGTCGACCGTCACTCAACGCGAGTATCTATAGCTAATCACTGCCGTGTCCCGCATTTAAAGTACTATTTTTTCTCTTAAGACTTCTGCTACGGATTTATTTTGTCATCTTGTTTGCGAAAACCTCCCGTTTTAACCACCCGACCCTTCTCGAACGGGTGTTGACAGATGAGGGTCTCATATTTCACACAGTTTTCTTGGGTTGTGTGAATTGATTGTATCGGTACGTGTGACACCATAAATTGACCGCTTTCGGCGTGCGAGTGTATTGGGAAGGCCAGTCGACTATGTCGCACTGTACACGTCATCATAAATCAAGTGGCGGCATAATCAACCGTCGCGCTTTGGAACTTAATCCTTTAAGCGTCTCATCCCTATATCTGTCTTACGAGTACAATGTTCGCTTTAGATCAGCTCGCTTGGTTAGAATCTATTTTGTAACTGAATTATTTTCGTAATGTAACACAAATACAATTCATGTAGTATAAATACAATTCAATAAACTAGCAATAACTACTTTCGGATCGTAAACGTTATCTTAGTCGTACTCGATATTCGCTTGGTGAGAACATTTCTATGATACTAAATTAATTGTTGTATTGATGATCGTAATTATATTACAATACAGATATCGATTCTATTGTTATGATGGAAGATAGATTACACAATGGTTATAGCACAAGGCTATACAGCGTAGTTAATTGACCGTAAGCACGTGGCAATATCAGCGTATTGGAGATTTGGGGCGCGTCGTCCTTTTAGATGCATGCAGCACTAGCTTGTCGATGAATTAGCTATTTCAATATTTGAGAAGGAAAATTGCGGAATTATTAATTTTGTATAATTCAGACACGCGCTTACGTAGAGCGTTAAAGGGACCAGAAAATTTTTACTAAGTAATATTTTCATTGTATCTTTAGAATTAATGAAATACTTTAAAATTGGTTAATGTTTACTTTGGTTTTTATTGCTTCTTCTACTTTGAAATATTGTCGTTTGTACTTCGAATTAGTTAGTTGAAAAGATGGCAGAAATGGGTAAAATACAAATTGGTTACCAACGAAACAAAGTCAGAATCAGTATAGACAGGATATTATGCTCAATATGTGGTCGCATCATCAAAAGAAAGCTTTATGACTTAAGAAAGATGTTTCTTGACATATTATTCGCTGTCGGAATTAGGAACTTATAATAAAATCAATTAATACCTTAGACGATTTCAATTTTGAGACAAATTCGATTTCGAACACTGCAACTTAAAGTAGGATATTCCGAGTATTTCCAATTACTCGGGCTTAGGGTGCATTGCGATGTCGCCAAGTGACAAAGCAATATTGGAACGGGAACTTTGCGCCTACATTAAGCGCGCCCTCGGGAATTCTTAATTAGGTCGTTTTAGTACACCTGTCACGGGTTTCTGCTATGAAATGATAATGAGGTTTTCATTTAAATAACTTCTATCATGCAGTATATGATATGCATTTATAATCTGCCCATTTGTTTAAAAAGTGGGTATATATAATACTTGAGTTTGGAAATAGCTTTATGAGAATACAAGCTGGCCCGGCGAACTTCGTGTCGCCAAGATAAATTCTCGTTATTCCCGTGTAAATCTCGATCCCTCGGAAACTCCGGGATAAAAAGGAGCCTATGTGTTATTCTGGGACTTCAGCTACCTACATACCAAATTTCACCGTAATCGGTTCAGTAGTATTTGCGTGAAAGAGTAACAAAAATCCATACTCACAAACTTTCGCATTTGTAATATTAATAGGATAGGATCTCGTATTGTGGTGTGTTTATTATCAATGGATGGTGGTTTTTGAATTTATTTCTATTATGTATTTCTGCCTAACCCGTTAGGGACCTGGCGTGATCGTTATGTATGTATGTATTTCTATTATTAAACTGAAACCTCTTGTGCCTTATTGTTATAAAGGATCTCCTAACTCGTTGTCAATGAATGTTGTTTTGTAATGTGTTTCTGTGTGCCGATTGTTTTTGGTATTCGAGTCCCAATGTTGGGCAATTGAGGTGTTCTATAGCATGTTGCAGGGTAATTAACGATTTTAAACAAATAAAACATATCTTACCACTTAAAACAGGGTTCTTTAATACATAGACTGAAAACGGCAGTAAGCCTTCGATCATTATAGTTTACCGTGACCGATCAAAGATGGCGCTAGTTGTTATATTACTAATTCCCGCCTTGATGCCACATTGCCGTTAATAATAATATTTAAGATATAAGGTTGTATGTAGTAAGTTTTTGTATGTATGAAAAAGTATAATCAATGTAATTTTCTAAGATATGTAAAGTAAGTGTATTATTATTTTAAAAAATATTTATATTTTATTATGAATATTAAATGTTTTAAGAGCCATATTTTTTATCTGTATCAGATTGTATTGTTACTGTTAACGACACTAGACTATTTTTGAGTTTTGATATTATAGATAATAGAAAAGTGTTTTGATTTTTTTTTCATTTTTTATCTATGTGCATAATATGTATGCCGTGGCAGCTTGGTGCAATTGTTGCAATTAAAAAGAAAATTGTTATGAATATATAAAAAGACAAGACTATTTCCACAGACTGAGTTCCATTAAGTGTCCATTATTATTAAATATTGTATTACCTATATAACAGCTATATTCATAAGTGCAATAGAAGCAGTGAATCAATTGAATGTTTTGTCTCTTTCTATCATAATCTGTATCGCGCTGATGAAGAACGAGACAAAACATCCAATGATACCTGCGATATAAGTGACCAATCTATTTTTGTAATTTTAAATAAAATTTATTTTATATATCACTCTATTTCATTTATCGCCCTAATAATCAAAACTTTGGTTCAGACGAGAGTTTTATAAAAAGCGAGTAGATTAAAAATGACAGGTAAGCAAAAAAATCGTATTTAAACAAAATATCAAGATTGTTAGAATCGAACTGTTAGGTACGGATATTTATTTGGTCGTATATGTATTCAGATAGATATAATATAGGTTTGCGTTATAGAAGTTTCACCGCATAACTGCTGTTGTTAATTGATATAAGTTTATTGTTATTGTGGTCCATGTTCGATAAGATAGGGCGTTGCCAGTAGTCGCCCAACATATGCAAGGGCATAGTTAAACATATTCAAAAGAATGTACGTACTTTTATTAGAATGTTATTTCGTATGAAATGAATTTATCTATCAATTTATTGTTTACGTATTAACGTGTTAGATCCAAAGCGTAAACAGTAACAGTTCAATGTTTTTGAATTGTGCTGTTAAGCAGCAAAACCTTATTTGTCTAATACGGTTGGTGAGGTGATAAAGACTAGATTTCCAATTAGATCTTAAGGCCGGTTCAGACTACGACACTATACACCGTACACTCAGTGTATACATCGAATGTCTCTGTATGAACACGA
>DWQT01001961.1:0-15261 GCA_018244895.1 Myscelus amystis hages | reverse complement strand
CTCGTGTTCACACAGAGACATTCGATGTATACACTGAGTGTACGGTGTATAGTGTCGTAGTCTGAACCGGCCTTTAGGCTTACAGTCTCTCACCCCAGTCTTGTGAGTTCAAGTGTTGACTCGCATTTCGAAATTATCAAAGTTATAAAGGTTTTATAACTCTGAAATGAACATCACTAAAACTATCAAGAAAAACATCGCTATGAAATTCTCTAAAGCATTTAAACTCTGCATATTCGCATTTGGTCACGATGGTAAAGTTCGGCCAAAAATCCTAAGATCCTAAGTCCAGTAGAGGAAGAAAAAGGTTGAAAAAAGGAAAATACGTATCACTTATGTATACAACATTTGACGAACGAGCAAAGCCAGTTTTAACCGGTTTACGTGGTCTACGAAACACGGGAACGCGTCGGAAATTCGACACTAACGATCGCTCATCCCGCGGGCGACGTGTTCAAACACGTATCGATTATATTTCGCACTTCTACATCATAGCGGGATAACAATGAAGTGATAATAACTATAGGCACTCGTTAGCCAACGAGACTGCACGTGGCGAATATGCAAAGTTAAGCGACGGCTGACGAGGAAGCATCGCTCGTGGCAAATGTTCACGATCGTTTCTGTGCGTTGGGGGACGGAAGGCACGTTAAGTAAGCAAATTAACCATAGATAAACTTCGTCGGAGACCTTAAAGGCCGTTTAAAGACATCCAATAGACAAGTTGGTTACAAATATCTCCAGGAATCAGCACTGGATTAGGGTGCTGGAGTATACTTCGGTAAGGAGAGAATGTACCCAATAGTGAGGCCCAAAAAGAGTAGCAGAGTTGTTTGGTTTGAGGTAATAACTTCTACCTGTTTACTACATCTTAGATGTTATTTAATAAATGTTGACAACGCCTGTATCCTTTCAATCATCATAACTGCAAAAAAATCAATAAACTGTTTAAACCAACATCATTTATTATAATTGATGCCATTGTGGGTAGTAGTGTGTCTGTTAAACTCCTTTATTCGTTAGTAACATTGACATTAAAAAGGACATTAAGTAGTACATGAACATTAAAAAGCTCCTGATGTGACTTATGAAAAGTAAATGCAGTAGATTAAATCAAAATAAAAGTGTTATCTTTGACTCTATAAAATAGCAGTGAATAAATTAATACATTTCTAAGAGATTACGCTGAGGAAGCGAAATACTAGAGTGAATTAAAATGCCCGATACTAGTTGAGTTACGAGACGTAAGATCGTTGACCTTCCTAAGGCATCGAACTTTGAGAATACAGGAAGTATCTAGGTTAGCTTTGCACAGCGAATACGTTGCGATGCGAGATTTTATTGTCTCCATAGTTTTCAAATAGGATGACTAACGTTATTTTTACATGACGAAAGCGTACCTTAGTATTTCTGCTGAACAGCAGAGTTCGCCTTGTTTCTCGGTTCGGCACATATGATATATAAAATGTTAAGATACGTGAGTGTTTAATTCCTCTCGCCGCTGAACATCGTTCTAATACTATTCATAGAGCTGTTCATATTCATAGAGTTGTTAGGTGGCAGAAAGGGTCTCCAAACAAGTGACTTCCGTCGCTTTTACTACTATCAGTGGTATGTAGATACTTTACTGACATGGAGTATATTATTTTAGTCCATATAAATAAATACGAGTATGTATACACATTGTATCCGAATTAATTGAATAGAACAATCATTATCTTTGAAAGCAATTCAACTCGGCAAATCCCTTCGAACGGGCACAGGTCGGGGGATTACAATTGAGATTGGTCAAGTTGTGATTGAGGATTAAGGGCGCTTGCAATCTCCGTGCGACACAAATAGATTGACGTTGAATAGGGTCCGTTTAAAGGCATTCCATACCAATGTGCAGGTACACGAATCGATTTTTCTACGTAATGTATTTCGTTAAATGTTTTTATAAATAGTTTTATTTTAGTTTTTCATATGGGGCTTCTTAATAATACAGCTCTTTTTCAAAACAATAGGCGACGATAATCAATTACCATCCGATCGTGCGTCTGCCTATTTATACGGTATTTTTTTAAATCATGTAAAAAATTTAATGTGTCTTGATGAAGCCAAAATTGATTAAACATTTTTAATGATAACTGACGCACCACACGAAAACAATTCATAGCGCTTAACGCTTTACCAAGGATTTGCGGTCTCGAGCAATCTCCGTACGGCGCAACTGAATTACCGCTTTATAGGATGTCCTATAAGGAATTCTGTATTACCGTTAATGAATCCGTAAAGACATAAAATCACATACAACTTAAAAATTAATTACAACTTTAAGATAGATAACGGTTTAACGTTAAATGAAATTTCAATATAATTGTATAGCTCGTCTCTTTCTAAGTTCTGAGTACATTATCGATTAAATAGCCATTTCCTGACATTGTTCGTGGTATAATTATACTAATACTTTTTTTATACTTTTACTAATACTTTTTTTATAAATGCACGATCAATCAATTTAAAAAAGGAAAAGAAAAATGTGTGGTATATTGAAACTTGTATTAAAACATCAGTAAGAAATATACTTATAGCATCGGTTCCTTTATTGCATTTTTACTGATTACTTACCGAGTGCATTAATGAAATAAGACAGATTTGTTGAAGGACTGACTCTCTTGAAACAAAGTGAAATAAGACATTCACTTAGGAGAAAATAATTCCATGGCTATTGTGTTTCAAATAACAGAATACAGACTCACATTAGTACGTAGATTGTGATTGATCGTTCAGTCGCACGAGTGGGGCGGGGCGTTGCCTGAGTTATGGACATGCCTTATCGCGTCGAGTAATTATGAATCTGTGGTATATACAGCTATAATAAAAAGAGGTTACCCTCTTTGTCTGGATAACGAAAGGTACATTTTTGACGCTCGAAT
Source organism: Myscelus amystis hages (assembly GCA_018244895.1). Classification (NCBI taxonomy): domain Eukaryota; kingdom Metazoa; phylum Arthropoda; class Insecta; order Lepidoptera; family Hesperiidae; genus Myscelus; species Myscelus amystis. Next base: position 12,343 of record DWQT01001961.1, on the reverse strand, counting down.
CTAAAGATTGATACGATCAAAAAAGATATTGAGGATCGAGAATATTTTAAGGTCATCATTCTCTCGACATATAATAACATATTATGCATAATAATAATCGACTTGCCGGGTCCGCTACGAAGCAAAAATCTATCTGATTCTACATTGCTCTTAAGAATTTCACGTCAAAATTCTGTTACAAATAAGAGCATTATCAGGCTTCATTTAACCGCGATCAAATTTGACAAGACGGTTCAGAGCGGCTCGTACTGTTTTGATCAATCGCAAATACCTTCAATTACGCAATTATATAGAGACTTTTACACTGGTTAGTAGAAACAGCGGGCCAGCTCTGAAGTGACAGCCATGCCTTGCGGAACGAGCAATTTTGAAACCCTACACATGACAAATTATAAATGGGAGAAACTTATTATTAAAAATTGCTACTCAGTCATACCTACATAGATGTTTAAAATTCGAACAACCAGAGTATGCAAATAGAAATTACGTCGTTTATTAAGATCGATTGGTCGACGCTAGTGACGGCGCGCGTCGCGTGTATTGCTTTTGTGATTATGCATTATCAGTATGAATTTTTATGAATCTGTCACATATAAGTATGTACGTATGTGTAATAGGAATTCATTTGTTGATTTACTAGCAACACTTGTACTAAAGATCGTATACGAGCCAGCTTCCTATATTAAGGTTTTGGGATAACACCACAGCCAGCCATGTGAAAGTGTGAAAAACAAGAGTCCGTGCTATTCATATATAAGTCTTGAAAATATTATGAGTATTATAAATCACAAGTCCGTTAAGGGATACGCATAAAACATCGAATACCAAGTATCTAGATGTGACGTGCCTTTTCAAAATTTAGCATAGAACATGTGTTCTTTGTTGGTATTCTTGACATGTTCTTAAAGTACGTCTCCAATTTGATTTATTACGCTTAATCTACTTCACGCTGGCTGTATAAATGCCTAATAAAAAAATAAAAAAATAAATAAAAATAAAAAAGTAAAAAGATAAAAAATGAAATGAAATATGTTCTCGTTTATAAGTGCGGGAAAATTTAAAAACCTGCAAGTTTTCAATGAAATCAGCATAATCGTGCCGTTACTTATTTACGGCGCAATTCCCCTTCTTGTACGGCCGTACAAGTGTAACTCGTTATAGTCCTATTGTACGATTGTTTCATTGTAGCACAATAAGAACAGAGTAATCTCCAACCTTTCAATAGGATTTTTTGCACCTGACCACACTACATCAGTTTTAATACCACGAATGAGAACTTTAACTAAGCAGCCACCCAGAATAGAATGCCAGTAGCAGCACTGATCTAGTGTTAGACCTCGCCCAGTGATGTGTAGTTCTACATCGTTTCTATTATCGTATCGTATCGTATCTTATGTACAAAACCTTTTCTCCATTCAACCAAAAAATGATATCGAAACCAAATATTTTGTATTAAGCGTGTCTGCTCAGAATATTCTAATTGCGTAGAATAAAAGCTGAGTGTAATTGAATTTACCTACGGAACATTACACCGCAAATGTGTGTGTAGAGGCGTTGAAGCGTACAATTTCACATTTGACGCTCCAAAAACAAGCTGCAGTCCTGTAAAATGCGTTCCCTGGAACATTACGCAACCAACCAGGAAATTTCCACAGAAATGTGCACATTTGCATTCCAAAACCGCTTTTAACCGCTTTTTAAATAAAATGTGATTTTAAAATGTTGACTTAGTTTATATTTTTGTACATATTAAAATATAATTTATATTACATTCTGCATTTTGTATTATGTACTGGAGACGTCAAGCAGATTTTCTAAATTTGATTCCAAACTCTCGATTCACCTATACACACGAGAAAATCTTAAATTTAATATAACAACTCACTGTGTTGTGGTTGATTGAGGTTGAGGTTGAGATGAAATCACATACGGTGATCAAACGTGCTTTATTTTCCAATATCAGTTACACAACGAGTCTATTTTAAGGGTGAAATATATGCACGCAAAACTATATAAAACACAAGAAATATATAAGATATCATCAAAATTCGTAGAAATTCAAGAATTTTCTGCGTGCGATAAAGACTACGTTTGAGCTTTCAAACCTGAATGGTCCCTAAAAAGATTTTTGTTTAATTTGTATATAACCCGCCTTTTTTATCTATATCGATAAACTCACGGATACTCAAAATGATTGCCAACACGTACAGCTTGTTATTTCTAATGTTTCTTATCGCCTTCAACTTAAATGTCTAAGTTTTAATGAGCTCTGACGTTTGTTTCGCTTATTAGTGCGTTCTATTTCAATAGACACACAAAATGATAGACAAGACCTGTATTGCTACATGAAAACGGGCGTCTGTTAAGCGTTTTGAAATGCGTTTACAAAAGCGATCGTATTAACAACGCGTTTTAAACTTTGAAAGACATGAATATCAATAAAATGAGCTCGTACATGAATCGTGTTATTCGAACCTTGAACCGAATTCGAAAATTAAGGACGTTAATATTATTGTTATCTTCGTCGCTTCTTGCAAATTCTAAGATCCACGAAACAGAATCGTGGAGGTTTTAACAAAACAAAAGAATATTATTGTAAAGAGAAAACTTCGACTGTTCACAATACGGTAACAATTTATATGGAAGTTTTAAAAATATTTTATTATAATCACTTAGGTATGAATTTTATCTGTTTGTGTTATGAAATCCATTGCTTCGTTCTTTCCGTAACATCCCTAATTGTCAGTTTGTTTAATTCCAGTAGTTTCCAATCTCGTATTGTTATAAAATTTGCGGTCCGCTATCATTTTACAAAAAGCAATCAATTCAAATTATTTATTTGCATTACAAGTTGTAAACAACTGGTGTCAGGTGAAACTATCTTGGCCTCTCTGCCTATTTAGTTATAGAGGGTAGCAAATAATCAGGCAGCTGCAGCAAGAAGCCACTGAACAAGTGCAACTAACTTCGAAACCTATTGTAGAAATTGGAGCAATATTTAGTTAAACATATTTTGGTTACGGATCTGCAGTAGTAAGACTGTTAGTAACATTAATCTAGCTAATATTAAATAGTTATTTAATGTATGGGATATTTAATTACATCTTAGCAAACATTAACTGAATTGATACCAATCTGAAAACCTTATAACGCACATTACGGTAAAATATGTTTTAAAATTCCAAATATTCCATTCGTTATTGGAACCGATCTATTATTTACTTGCAACTGTGAAAATTATAATAGCTTTATAATAGCTTGGCGAAAATTATAATAACTGAAGCATTAGTAATATTAATTTCAAAACGTTAACAAATCGCATGTCATATCTTATTAGTCAATATTACATATCGTCTATCCGTAACCAAATTGTGGAAACCGTCACTGGAAGTACGGTCGGGACGTGGTAATTTCCGACCTCGTCTTTAACCTGCACAATTTCAGGAGGCGTGTTTTGTTTGGTTTTTGGTACCTTAGCCCTTTTTGTGTCAATTGACTACATTTATAACAGCTGGTCTTTCAATCCGCACTAAGCCTACAACCTTTTCATTATGAGAGGAGACCAGTGCCCTGCGGTGGAACAACAAAAGTCTAAAATAACAACAACAATTATTGCCATTTAAATAAAAACTTATATTGAAAATTAAAATGCCGATACCCAACTACGGTTCTCTAAGCTTTTTTTAAGCTAAGGGGAATAAACAATTTTTGAGTGCCTGATATTTCATAAAATAATTATTAAAGATGTAATGGAAACAAAAGAGCACTCTTAACTTCTTCTTTTACTTCTTCTTCTTTCTGTCTTTTTTCTTTAACTTTTCTATTTTACAATTATAACCAATGAAAGCACTGTCACTGTCTTATTGAGCCAAAACGTACCAAAAGTTTCTAAAAACAAAGCCAAAGTCCAGGCAAGTATTTCGACAGATTTTACGTATTCAAATCTTGCTTAGTACTGTCTTATGACTACTTTGGAAAGAAATTGTAAAAGTGCTCCTTCTCAGGCCAATAAATATGCTAATCTCGTTTCATAGACAATAGAGTTTTCATGAGTGTGATTGTCGTATAAATGTTGTTTTATGTTGCACCAAGTTCGTATGATAAGGCCTTTTGTATCGTAATCGTCTCTTTTTCTTTTCAGAGTAAATCGTCAGCAGCAATAAACGTGGGTTCTCGTAATATCGTCACTTGGAAATCGAACCGTAACGTGCCAAATGTCACCGGATACTGGAGCGGGCCGCGGGCAGCAATTTCCTCGCCCGTCAATAACCTGCACGATTTATGGAGCCCTGTTTATTTGGCTCTTGTTGCCTTTGCCCTTTCACGTCCGATGACTGATAAGATTAGTAGAGATAAAACGTTTTAGGCGGTCCCCCGCCCCGTCCTGTTACACGACACACTTTCATTTTATGTCTTATCTTTACCTTTTTACTTCTCGTGTGCCGAACGTGATCGCACTTTTACATTTACATTGCCCGGATTCGATTTAAAAGAAAAATAAGTTACAAATCAAAATGAGATAATAATGAAATATCCATTTATCTATCATCTTATTCTTCGAAAAAAAAAGGATATTTAAGACATAAATAATATCATGTTTTACAATAAAATCACTAACTCCTCTCTTGATTCTCACATGTTCTGAACAATGCTAACAAAACATAACGTCTGGCAATTATTTTTAGCTTCCTATCAACACAAAACATAACGTCTGGCAATTATTTTTATCTTCCTATCAATTTAGGTACGTGTTAAGAGATACGCATTAGGTCAAAAGTAAAACGTAAAAGAATGCTGGAACCATCCGGTAGTATTCAACGTCGTGAAAAATGTAATAACATGATTAACGATGACAATCTTAAGCCATGACTTACAGCGAACAAGAATATCAACAAGTAATTGCCTCATTTGCGCCACGACTCGTTAACGGCTACAAAATGTTCGAATATTATTTATTGTATAATATAACAAAGTGTAAGAGCCTTGACATCAATTGGAGACATGTTTTCATTCTCTCAGAATATTAATGGTCAGGCGAGCCCTAACACAACATCCGTTCAGACACACTCTTAGCGAAAACCGAATCGCCGCTATTTTTAAATGGGAACCTTTAACTCGGAAACTTTCGATAGCGCCCGAGATATTGTTCGTCATGCGAAGATACAATGACCAAAATACTGACGAACGGTTCAAGGTTGAATCGCATTCTATAAAATGGCCGTAACATCGTCGAGTCATTAAGACGTCCAAAGTTGTCCGAAGACGCCGTACTTACTTGGGCTAGAAGACGGGTCGCCGCAGCGCTGGACGTCACACTCACTCGGTGTTAGAGCACAATTCACTGTCAGTGGGTCAACCGTCAGAAGTGCGACTAGAGGAAAGTAACTGGCGTGTAAAATTAGCGCAGCTTGGGCGCTGAAAGCGACGCGTCGTCGCGTTGCGAGCGGTCGGCGGCGACTAGGGCGGGCGTCCCGCCGGCGCCGGGCCGCCCGCCCGCCCCGCGCCTTATCACACGGATAAAATTTATTTAATGGATAAATCGGCTCGACGATGGGGTATCCATTGAAATTCTCCAGCTTTACGATGCAGTTATTAATAATTGAAACGTGTTTGTCAAGATCTCGGGGTTGATGAGCGTTAAATAAGTTAATGGCCTGCCTCGATCGTTTGGAACACTCAAGCGATAACGGAAAATTTTGTGCGACGTTGTTGATTATGATAACACCTAGTGCAATAATGTTTATGGCTTTCGATCATAATGTCAATGGACTGAGTTAATGTTAGGAAAGGAACAAGAAATTCTATTTTTTTTGCTCGAGAAGTAAGCCGGCCTCCACGCCGCCTGATGTCCTAATGGACTTTTAAACTACAAGAGTAATTGGTAAAAGTATATTTCTCAGTAACTTCGCCCATAATAGGGTTCTTCATAAAATAAAAAAGAGTATTTACCTAGTACTTAAGAGATGTGAAGAAAGAACTAAGTAATATTTTCATTCTATTTTATTGTAGGTAAACTAATGCACAAATATATGCAGTGTGAAATAGAATTTCTGTAGATAAATATAAAAACTTAGCTAGTATATCTGTAATGTGAGATTTTCTACAATACACAATGATCGTAATAAAAGTTAAAACGTTTTTTCAATGCGATCATTACGTTTTTGATGTCGCAGTGTATCTCATTTTAGTATAAATTTTAAATTTCATTTCATACTGTCGCTCGCAATTCACCTGCGTTATCCTTTGAAACGAGCTCGCAACAATTCGTACGAAATTGCCGGGAATTTTTCCAGTTGTTTTGTGTTAATTTTTTTCATGAATACGAATCCTTCCGACGAGATACATAATTATTATTAAAGTGTTAACAAAATCCCACTTTTCCTTCAATTACGACACCCGTACCAGATAACCTGTACAGCACGACGATGCATACACGCCGGCTTATGCAGCTTAGTATTGTATAAACTGATTTCTTAGGGGATGCCTACGTCTTAGTGGCTTTGTGCACGGCAAGTCTCTGCCCGATAGGTTTAAAATTAACCAAATTACATACTAACGTTCATCCCCTATTTAATGCTTTTGGGGGTAGAATTTATCAAAATCCTTTCTTAGCACACGCCTACGTCATAACATCTACCTGCATACCAAATTTCAGCCCGATCCGTCCAGTGGTTTGGGCTGTGCGTTGATAGATCATCAAGTCAGTCACCTTTGAGTTTTATATATATATAGATCTTATTAAGAGTTATACTTACAGTCCTTTTCAAGGCTCTATGCAGGTATCCACGGGTGATATCACCCAACAATTATCACTAGCTGCACATTTGTTTCTTGTGCTACATAAAAAAAAAACTTCGGTAATACCCATTTTAAACTTTCTCACTTTTAAATGCCTGTGAAGAGATGCAAAGTCGCCGGTCATCTTTTACTAAAGTCGTGGATGGGAAGTTCGCCGCATTTCTGTAAGAATATACATATTTCTAGAAGTTTCCCCGCTTTTCCAGTTTCCAAGTACTAACGACGGAAACAAAGTATAGCTTAAGATTTGAGCTTCGCTGTTAGTTTCGGAATGGTTCGTAAATCTCTAAATGAACCATAATAATAATGGAAGTGTACGGGATTATGCGGATTTGCATATCAAACCATTTCATATCATTTATTACATATTTTACCTAAATGTAGGTAAATGTCACAATGTGTTTGAAAATATCGCCCAATTGTTCACAAACCTCGTTAATGAGACGGATGAAGTTTTGCCTGGAACAGTATGTATGAATGGGCTAAATACTTACATAGCACCCAAACTCAAACACGACTCCGCTACCTCAGTACACGCCGAACAATGTTTTCTATGTTGTATTGTAGTATGTTATGTTCACGATGTTTCTCATTATTAAACATTTGTAACACTGAAAATTTGAATGTTTAACTTTAGTTAAAGTGCTGTAATTCAACGATTTTATCTATCATCGTGTATCTATTCTAATCTATATCAATATCTATATATATGAGATTTACAGCGATATATTGACTCATCACGATATCTCTGGAACCAGAACACCTAGAGACTTGAAATTTGGTAGGAATCTTCCTTTCGGCGAGTAGAGGTCAGCTAAGAACGGACTTTACGAAATTTCAGCCGTAAGGGGGTTTGCGGGGGTGTTCATTATAATTTATAAACCGTTTGCCGCGTCAGCTAGTTCATAAATAAATGGAAATGCACTTTTTATGAAACCGCGTGATTCTGCGATTCGAAACCGAGAGTAAAAAATAAAAACAAATAAAGAACCTCTCCTGCTACTATATCGGTAAGGGCTATACTATTTATAATTATACTGTAAATGTACGTGTAAGTATTTATTAGTAGTCGCCTCGGCGGCGTGGGCGTTCCAAAACCTTTCTAATGTGTTCTATTTCTAGCGCCATTCATCCAGTCAGGTCGGGCTCGTTTGCTTTTCTTTTTTCCTGCATAATTCCTTTTTCCTTTATGGACATAAAAGGAAACCAGATAATGCACTTAGCGGTAGGCAAGTCACCATTGGCGCCTTTGGATATTAAAAATGTCTGGTTTCTTAGTCACTCAATTTACGACGACTAAATATTCTCGAAACGGTGTACGTGAGCCACAATCATTGTACAGTTTAATTGAATTCTGATGAGGCTAACAACAGTTTTATGAGTTAATAACATGAAGCCTTTGTAACCTTGATGAGACTACAGATTAAAAGGGACCTCCATAGTACCTACCTGCTCCGAGGGCGGTGACGGCTTTCATGGATGAATGCTGGTAACAAATTCTCAGATGTGTTTCCTATCTTCGGAGAGTCGTTAATCATTATAGGTCCCGGTTGTTACCACGAATCAAATTCGGTCTTTAAAACTGTAAAGTATAGGATATGTTACGTTGCTTATTAAAAATGTCATGTAGGTAGCTTTGTGTGTGAAATCTATTTTTCCGTACATACATACATTAAAGTTTTGATTAATAACAATTTTTAACACTATCATATGTCCAAGTATGTCCTTACCTAATTACCTACCTACCTACCTACTTACTATATACGTTATAGATGTGTCATACTAATAATGTCACCAGCAAAACAAGTATTTCCCTAAAAATAATGGTTTCATAAAATGGTGACAACAAAGCTTACTGTTACGAGAGACGATTAAATAATGTTTTATAACTTGAATTCTAAGCATAAAAGCTTTTATCTCCATAGCTCTATTAAGAATTACTTTATAGGTAGGTATCACTTTCAAAAGGTCACACATTAAGCATCGCCGGGCCTTGTTAAATAATCTCCATTCCGATACCATTACGCCAGAAATCATAAAAATTCTTGACATTTCTTAGGCAATTCATTCCTTTATTAAACTGGAAATATTACATCCTTGACCTTACATTGTCTAACGCAGTACCTCCAGCTACCCTTACAACTTTCATTCTCTGTCCCATTAAACTTAACACCTACGCTATCTTTTTGTACTATTATGTATGAGACAAATCATTTCAATACTATTGTGTAACAATTTAGCTGCTTCACGGTTATTTTAACAGGTAGGTATAGCGAAGGATTATATTATTATATAAAGCGAAAGGTATCTTTAGTGCAAAAGTATTTAAGCACACAGAGTACCTTAACGGATATGCTCGATATTGAGGATATTGGCTCTGACGTGAAGACGCTGGCTGAAGCATAAGATATAGAAATTCAAGGTTCAGATACGAATGCATAAACAACAATATTGTTGTGATTTAGAAGCTGCTTACTATGCCAACTGGCAAACCTTACTTTTTGTTATTCTTAAATTGGTGGAGTTGAAACAACTTCATTGAAGTCACGGGCTATATATCTCCTGATATTGGATTATTCAACTTTACGTCAAAGCTCTATAAGTAAATAGATAAAAGGCTCCGTTTGAAAAATTTATAAGTTGACTAACGACCCACCCCGGTTTCGGATGGATCCAATGCTGATACTGAATACACTACAGAAAAACTGTAAACGTATTATATGTATAAACCTTCCTCTTCATTAACTCTATTTATTTAAAAAAACGCCTCAAAATCCGTTGCGTAGTTTTAAAGATTTAAGGATACAAAGGGATATAGGGGGAGAGAAAGCGACTTTATTTTATACTATGTAGTGATATAAAGAATTCTAAGCACTATGGATAGAATGACAAGGCTTAAGTTTGTCAGTCTCGCTATTTTTCAATTTAACGTTATTTAGCGAACGTTCATTCGACGTACGTGACTCGGCGACTTCGGCCGAACTCACGCAGGCTTAGAAGACTTAGACCTTACAGCGCTCACGTTATGCGAAGCGTCGGAATAAATGATCATATGCATGGGGCACTCGAGCATGAAGAAATTCCGCCGATAAATGTTATCGTTTCATTTAGCGATATCAGAAAATTTATGAAAACACGTAAGAAGGTCTAATAGTATTTTTTATGATGAATTCGGAAAGTTAGTCAGAATTTTGTTTCAACTGATATCTCTTTACAATCCGATGGCTTTCTGTGCAGGTATCTGGTGTTCCAATGTTTTCCTTTAATAATTTCTTTTTTAAAAAGACTTAAAATACAATCCGGAACTGACAAAAGCACGGTAACACGGTATCTAAGCAAGAATCGCGTTACCGTGGAAGAAACCAGAGAATACATTTTCTGACTCATCGCACCACATTCATCTCAATATCTACGCAATAATCTTTTATTCATGAAAAAAGTCTCCACAGCATCGATTGCTATTATATTTATTCAGTTTTCATTATGGGTTTATCGGTTAACAGTGTATTTAAATGTAAATACAAATTCCTTTTAAGATAAAAGATTACTATTGTGTAAACATTTATATTTAAATCTATAATGTGAATATAAAATCACGAGAAATAAATTATTAATAATACATGAATATTTCTCAGAACAAGCAAACGTCGAGACATTTAATTTAGCAAACTAAAGTTCTAAAAACAATTACGAAATTTGTAAACAGTAGTTACCTACTTAATAATTTCACTTAGTTATTCTAAGATCGTATTTTCAGTTAACTTATTTTTGAAATATAATGTACGTAGTTTATAGGAGTGAACAATTGTCCTACTTAGGTACTTACGGCTTTATGATTTCGGTCTAAGTGTTGTGTGGTCCTACACTGCTGATAAACTACATAACATTATACAAAATACATATTGAAACACCCGTCAATAGCCACAATTGTAACGAATTGCCCATACATACATTACAAAAATATTTTCAACTTTTTCCTGGTCGGGAATCGAAGCCACTAACCCCTTTCCGAAACCTGAATCATTTTCCACTAAAACAAGAGACCAATATACAGGCCTTAACTGTACCAACGAGTAGAAAGCACTAATAAACATCTAGAAAAGTTATACCAATTCCCGGTACCCGTATAGAATTGTTTGCGCTGACTGGAGAAAACTTTCAGACTGTATAATTTGAAAATCTTTCGTGAATACAATAAAATTCGTCCATCGATATCTGACCCACTTTCCAACGGTAAGTGACTTGCGACTTGCAACGTTATACAGAGAGAATAGGAAATTCCTTAGTGTATGTGTTTCGAGGGAAACGGCAAAATATCATATCTTACATATTATCTATTACGCTCCAATATGATTGGCCGGATTTTTCTGGTGTAATAGACATTATAAGTGTATTATACATTATAAGACTAAAATAATGTGTGCCCCCGAGGCAGTATCAAAAGTACATATTTCTGCCATATAGAAATCATTAGTGGGATTTGTGTTTCAGTCTGAAGAGTGCGGTTGCCACTCTACTTCCCTACGTGCGAAGTAGAACCGAGTGAGGACGGTCATACGTCCTCACTCGTAGCGAGACATCTGCAACCAATTTCGCATATGATAATAATAACTATGAATGAATAAAATTACTAGCAAATATAGTTTTTAACTAGCAATTGTGTAAAAGTGTACTTCACATAACTCCATATTTAGATTTTACATCTATTGTTAAACTAATAATAACAATAATTTTTCAAGACATACCTACATAGTCTTAATCTGTTTGGAGATAACATTTATTATTTTCGTAAACCGTTACGCTAAATGAATTTAATCTGCGTCAAGTTGATATAGACTTTTTATCTTCATTATGGTATTAGGTAAATACTGAATGGGAAAGAAACCAATTAAAAATACATATGTATACCGATCACGATGACTCCTCGACTAATACAGTGAACAAAAAAGGTAAACTTTCTTCGTAGGTAAGCAGCCACTCGTTATCTCGAAACTTATCTGAAATCTATACATGTAATAAAATAGTAACTTTTAAGTCGTATTAGGTACGTCAGCGCTTTCCTTCCCGTTTCCCGATCAGGGTTATCCAGTGATCCGTTTTTTGTGTGAAGCTTTTACTTATTTTCCTTCTATTTCTTTCTTTATATGCTTTATATGCTTCTTTATATGACTATCGATATGCTGAATCGTGAAAGCGCTAGATGCTATTTTCATTATGCAACAACAAATTATCTACATCTACATTTTATTAAGGTCAGTTTACAAATAATAATAAATATCATTTATGGATAACTACTGCGTGGTATTTCGAATATAGTTTTATTTGATCTGAAAACCTTATTCGAAATCGATTTGGGGACGCCACAATATTATGAAAAAAAAAACACAAGAGAGGTGTCTAGCGACACCCGGATGGAACGAAGTTCCTTTCGATTAATTAACTTTTCGTCTGATTTTTTTCCGTCTAGCCCCCTTCGCAACACGCGATAAGGAACTTCGTTCCAATCTTTACTAATAATATAAAGATGAAGTGTTTGTTTGATTGT
>DWQT01001960.1:0-15266 GCA_018244895.1 Myscelus amystis hages | reverse complement strand
GCTCCGTTGCGAATCGCTACCCGACTCGGACCGCTCACTTCCGCTGCAAAGTTAGGTAAACCTATGTAGTTTATTCGATTCACTCCTATTCTCCAAAGTAATGAATCAACAATGTATGTAATTTATGCTACGATAAGTTGAAACAGTACTTATATTAATTCATCTATTTCATAAAGACGAAATAACTGTTTACAAGTGCATTACTTTATTTATTTAAAAAATCACCTCAGTGGCGTAATTTGCTTAAGCGATTTTCGAAGAAATTATTACTTATATAAAAATGTACCACAATATAATTAATTTGTTTCTATTATAACATTCATATTTACCAATTCATCTACTCTCGCCGTGTACTGAAAATGTAGGTAGCACGTGATGTGTAAATGAAATTTTATGCCTAAAATTTCAATCAACAATGGGAATAATATAATATGAGCATCACCTCGGCGAGGGCCGCGCGTGGTCGCACACGGAGTCCTCGGAGCGCGAGCGGCCGATGAGGCGCGAGACGCGGGCCGCGCGCGCCGCCTCGATGATGGTGCCCCAGCGGCGCTTGTGCGAGGAGGGCTTGCGGCGCGCCGGGCCGCCGCCGCCGCCCGCGTCCGACAGGCTGGACTGGCTGGTGCGCAGGCGGCCGCCCAGCAGCGCCGACAGCGACGCGTGGTGCGCGCCGTGCGCGCCGCCGTGCTCGTGGTGCAGCGACGCCAGGAACTCGTCCACGGGCGCCAGCGTCCCGCCCGGTGCGATGTTGAATCCCTTCATCAGCCGCCGCTCCTTCTGGCGGTTTTTCTTGCCGCCGCCGCCACCTGCGACGCGGGTGCGGCGACCGTTCAAAAATGTTACATTAAAAGACTAATAGAGCCCGCTTTCGTGGTAGCATTCCGATGATGATCGCGTGCCTGTGCACTGTTCGCGACCCGCCCGAGGGTCGCGCGACGCGACGGGAGCGAGCGAGCGCTTACCGGGCGCGCCGGCGTTGGCGGTGGAGGTGTTCATGCCGGAGTTGCGCAGGATCTCCACGAGCTCGCAGCGGAAGGCGCTCACGTCCTGCTTGATCTCGTTGACGTCGTCCTCGGTGACGCCGCCGCACTCCGCGCGCCGCTGCTGCACCGTCACGTAGCGCCGCACCAGGTTACGCATTATGGCCTAGGGAACGCCGCGTACCATTATACTCACTTACATTATACTATATACCTATGTATAAACCGATTAAAAACCTCATAAATATTACTTAGTTACTCATTAATAGTATATTAACTGTAGTCTGTAGTAATTAACCTACTGACTCCTACAAAATTTAATTATTTTTAGTAATTATACAGTCCAGCTCGAGTCCCTCGACCCAGATATTCAACCTACCCACGTGCTATAACAATAACGATGTACGTTAATATAATACATGCATTTGAAGTTGTTAAACAATAATTAGTTAATAAAATATACGAAAAAGAATGCAGGATTTCGCATCAAAGAAAACGTTAAGTAAATCATGTATTGAGACGAAGATTCCTTTATATTCTGTCATAAAAGCCGGCCGTTAGCAGTTTAATAGCGTAATAAAGGTACCTGATAACGGAAGTCGCGCTCGTTCGCTTGTTTCACTTTTCTCTGCAAATTGTAATAAAATTAGTCTTGTGTGATGTGCGGGTATAAAAATGCGATTAAACTTACGTTTCCTTTACATTTACAGTGTAGGTATTTAATAAAATGAATAATAAAATTAACACTCAATTCAATTACGGAACCCATTATGATATTTCATATAATCTGTCGTGCCTACGTGTAGAAGTGATTTCTTAATTTGTATGTACAATTTTGCTGTTCACCAACTTTCCGTCCGTATGTATATGTAGGTATACAAGTAAACGTTTACACATTTACACTATGTATTTGAGATCAGCATTTAAATTTGTTTAGCTTAAAATAGATAGCATTCACCGAGCAATCGCTGGGTTTGATTTTTAAAGTTTCTTTGCCTTCGTTACCCTTGAGATAGACAATAGAAATCGTTCCAATCCTAGCCAGTCTCCACAATAGCGTCATGTCGGCGAAAGAAAAGCCCCTAAATCAATAAGAAAGAGTACGCGAATCGCACGGCCCTTACTCGGATGGTGCGCATGTGTTCTCTCTTGGCGCGCGTCTGGCTGCAGAGGCGGCGCTGCAACCAGCGCCACGCGTACAGTATGGACTTGGGCGACGGCACCACGTTGAAGGGCGGCGGCACGGTGCCGCCCTCCTCGAAGTAGCTGATCCACAGCTTGCTGCGCGCGAACTTCCACTCCACGTCCGCGCGTTCCTGCAACATCAGAGAGACGCTTTTGTTCGCATCCTCGCAACTTCCCGCTAAATACGAGTACACATTTTTTGTAGAAAATATAATAATAATAATTAGTAATAAAAAACAGTGTAGATAAGAAAATAAAAGTAGCGTCACTCGCTGTCGCCGCTGCTGGTCACTTGCGCGCACCTGCAAAGAACACGTGCAGTGCGCCGAGTTGTCGCCAAGCGGAATCCTCGCTGCTGTTGCTATGGGCTGATACACATTCTATAGACACTATTCGTCACAAAAATATTTTTGCCTTAATTTCTCTTTCAATTGACTGCACTGAACCAAGAATGCAACTCCACTAGCTGATTAACTTATGAATGATAATTTTACATTTTATACACCTGCGGCGCAGCTTAAGACAACAATACACTTGCAGTGTGTTGAATAATTTGAAATTATACCCAAACTTACAAATATTAGCTGGTACGAGTGATTCATCATGGCGATGAGTAGATTGAGAAGAACGATGACGTTGATCACATCGTAGGTGCCGAACATTAGCATGCCCCAGAAGCGCGTAAAAATTTTGATGCCGTCCAGTTCGAAAGAGTCCAGGTCCACCAAGCCGAACGCCGCCCAGAACAGTGTCTGCATAGTCTCGAACAAGCTGCCAAAACACATACATTCGCTATTATTCTCCTACACGTCAAGGCCTTAATAGTTTCACTGGACTACCATTTTGGGATAGAATAATGTCATATACAAACCCTACATACAGTGTAAATTTAACGCTAACAACGTATTAGAAACAACGTATTAGATCCAATCTTTGGAGGCAAAGTTACTTTGTTGGACACTAATTGAACTACATCTATTTGCAAGCCTATATAAAGTGACCGTTCACACTCACTTAGCGAACCGGCGCCACACGAGGCACGCGTCGTGGTCGACGATGGTGCTGTTGGCGCTGGCCACGGACGTCTCCGAGGTCGTGCAGCGCTTCTTCTCCATGTCCGCGTAGTACCACAGCAACTGATTCAAGCCTGCAATATTAAATATGTATAACTTGGGATAATTCAAAACAAGAGTGAACAAGCACTTTAACCAATCGTCCTACATCTTAACTGCTCCTCGCTTACCATCGGGTGAGCTCGCAATCAAACGCAAGCCAATTACACAATACATAAAGGGAATATTAATAAAATAGTAGTTGACCTTCATCCTCCTCAGAATTAAAAACGAGAGCTACATAAATAAATTTGTTTCTTACCACAAGAGAATGCAAATATGACCAGAATGTCGAGCACGAAAAATTTGAGGATATCGAGCACCATGCGGCTAAGCGACACTTGGAGCGGGCCGAGATGCGGGTTGACGCTGAAGATATACACCAGCTTCAGACTGCTGAAGATATTGGCGGCCGAAAACAGTCCCTCCGACAGTAGCATAGGGTCCCAAGCATCCCATTTTTCGCGCGGCTGGTTCCACTGGAGTCCTAGAGACTTCTCGCGCGCTACCTGCCCGCAAGTAATAACCATTATCAAAAATGTTTTACAACTCCTTAATTGTTCAAACTTTAAGATGATCATTGATTTTACTCGGTATTTTCTTTGTGTTAACTTGAAGCGTAATCATATTCAAACATTTTTACTCTTATTCTGTTAAAAAAGACTATGACATACCTGAAAGTGTGACACGACCCGCAGCGCGACGGTCGCAACGTACAGCGAGTTGGTGACGAAGTCGATAACATTCCACATGTCGTGGACATACTCGCGCAAGCCCATGTCCCACAGCTGTTTTACCTCGCTCCAGATCAAACCTGCACAGAAAATATCGGACGCTTTTAACATCTACGACATTAGTTAACTAAGAGCATAAATTTTAAAGATTTTTCAATACAAATACACTTAAATGAGACAAATCAAAGATGAATGCAACACATTTCTTTTAGAAATTTCCGACCGGAAAGAGACTCGGGGTCGATGGTAAAATGTATACAAATAGATTAGAAAATTTACCGACCGCTGACCCAGGATAAGATGAGCCACTCGACAAGCGAAGGCGGAGCGCCGCGCCGCGACACGGGCGCCGGGTCGGCGCCGAACAGCCCGCCGGCCGCCGTCTCGATCCGTTGCGACGCCAGGATCAACAGAACTATACAAGGAGACGAAAATTAATTTTAACCCAATAAACTAACTAGTTCAAAACATCGCTTCGTACAGAATTATTATAAAGCACTTACATAGAAACATGAAGTAGCTAGCGGAATGGCACAGGAACTTAATGAAAGGCTTGCGCAGCGTCCGCCCGATGGAGGAGTGCGGCGCGGCTATATAGGCGAACGAGTAGAGTGGGAACATGACGCCGATGCGCACCATCTCCGCAGCCTGCAGCAGCATGTTTTTACTGCGGAACCCCGGAACGCTCTCGTACCAAATCGACGCCAGCAGCTGCTGCACATTCGGGTGGGCCACGAACTGAAACGAAGCTTAGTATGACCTACATCCTATTAACCTTCGCATGTGCGAATCTCCGTGCTGCTCAAATATCAGTAGGTACCTTCTTTTGCCGTAATTTAATGGCGAGTTTCAAACGAGACAGCCTCATGCGCTCCGGCGCTCCCGGCTCGGTGAGGGGCGCTTGCGGCGACCCCGTCTCGTGGTTGAGTAAGACTTGCAGCTCGTGCGACGTGCGCGTGTGGTCCAACAACGCCGTTGCAAACTCTTGACACTGAGTACGAAGCTCTTGGTATTCAGTCTTAAATTCGTGCTCGAGAGCGGAGAGATGACGGAGTTCCCAGGATAGCTCGAAAGCGGTAAGAATTGGGTCCTTAGATGACAGCGCGATGAGTGAAGGTGAAGCCAGCGCTCGATAAGCATTAATGCGAGAACGCGAGTGTCGGAGGGAGTCCTCGCGCCGCGACTGGACGCACTCGTCACACCCGCAGCGCACGTCGTGCGGCACGGGCAGCGCGGCGCCGCGGTCCAGCAGAAGCTTTATTATCTCGTAGCTGTCTCGATGTGCCGCCAAAATTAATGGGGTTATGTCCGCTGTAAATGTCGCCGTCTCCGGTGGAAGCGCCTCCCAACTCTGAAATGTACACAAGCCTTCGATTCAATCAAGAAATATTCAAAGAAATATTTAAATTTAAAATACTACTATGATTTAAATCTAGCATTATTCATACAATTATGTACACAATAGTATCTCTCTATGAGTTTTTAAAATGATATTTTTATTATGTCTTCACATGATCTATAAACATTCTGTGCTGAAAAATTGTAGACTTACGTGCAATTCGCCGGGTTTCCTCGTACTCTCCTCGTGATCTAACAGAGCCTCGACCGCTTCGACGAACTCCTCCGATATGGCGTGCAGCAGAGCGTCTCGGGTCTCGACGCCGAACTCCAGAAGCAGTTCGACCATCTCCAAGTTCTCGTTGTCTATGGCCATGAGGAGAGCGCTGCGTCCGAGCGGGTCGACGCAGTCCACGTTGATGTGTCCGGTGTCGCGGGCGCGCTGCAGCACGCGGCGGGTGCCCGCCACGTCGCCCCGCTCCACCCCCAGTAGGTACTTCTTCTCCTCTAGCGACAGTACCGCCATCTCCTGGTGCGGCCGCACCACATTCTCCTCTTCTGTCATCCCATGTATGCTGTGCCGCTGCAGACAAACCATTGTTAGAACGTTACCTAGTACAAGGATTACATAAGGGGTAATAATTTATATTGTGAATACAAGTAAATGATAAGTTTACTGCTTTGATTCATTATTTAAATATTTTCAAACAATAATTGATATTAACCATAAACAAAAAAGTCGGCACCAGTATCAATAGATTAAGTTATAATTTCCGTTAGATTCTTATATTAGTAATAATTAACGATTTATCCGATATTGAAAGTCAAACATTTCTAAAGTAAAAATCTGATTTATATTTCTTAATGTACATATTATGTACCTACATTTAAATTAATATATTAAAAAAGTAATATAGGAATCAAGAACGAACAAGAAGAATAATCCGACGAGTCAAACTAATATAATAACATAAAAGTTAAAGTAAAAAAGAAAGAAAATTAAATTAAGTTAAAAAGATCAACCCGTTACCGAAACCTCCCTTGCGCGTTTCTTACAAAATCTGCAAACATTGTGATCCGCATCTATTGTGCGATGATAGACGATAAAACTGAAGTAGGTCAACTGATAATGGTAAAATGTCGCTGTCGAATGCGTTGAGGACGGCCGATATACTCATTATGCAAATGGGTCGTGCAGGGCGGGCGGCGGCGGCGGCCCGCGAGCTCGCTCGCACCGCACTCTCTCCGACTTGCGTCGTCGCTTACTGCGTTTTGTTTTACTGTTTTAGTTAATCCGATCGCAAAACGCATGACTGAATAGATGGAGTTATGTCATGTAAACAGTGAGTATTCAGCTGGAATGTTCAAGGATATAAACAGTTAAATGGGGAGACGAAACACCCAATTAGAATTGTAAACAGTAGTGGAACAGTCCTCCGGTTACACTACGCTTGTAACAGCTGCTTATATCAAAGTTCTATTTACATTACATGGTATTCGATGTACATTTTATGGGGAAACGACTGCTATTACGTATTCCGTGTGATTTCGAATAGTGCACGCTACACAGGTCATCCGTTATGGAATGTTTGCGGTTGTTACACTCGTTATGAACCCGAAGAGCAGCGCGTACCTTGACCTTGTTGTCGGGCGGGCGCGGCTCGGGCGCCAGGAGCGCGCCCAGCTCCACGCGACAGGTGGAGGGCCGCCGCGCGTCGCCTCCCGCGCCGCTGCAGCCGGACATCTCGGAGCCTCCGCTCTCTGCGCACAAAGACCGACCGTGAGTGGCGGCCGCGCCCGCGAGCGCAGCCGCCGCCGCGAGCGCACACTGCAGACGGCGTTCGGCGCGGACGTCGATTCACCGCGCTACAATGCGCCCGGATATATTTAGCGGCGGAGGGCGCGAGGCGGCGTGGGGGCGAGCGCTCACCGGTGCCGTCACCGCGCGCGCCATCCCGCGCCCGCTCCGTGAACTGAAACAAAACGTGCGCGTGAGCGAGGGTGCTCGGGCCGTGGCGGCGCGAGGGCGCGGCGGCGCGGGCGCGAGGCGGGCCGCACCTGCACGCGGCGGACACGGCGCGCGGCGATCTGCCGCGAGTGGCGCCGCAGCGCCTCCAGCGCGCCGGCCGGGTGACGCCTGCGCCTCCTGCAAGTGTCGATTAGATAGTTTTTAATTATGACATCGTTAACAAGTCGTCTATTGATATGTACGACTCAAAGGCGCATGCACATGAGGAGAAACTTTTGACATTATGATTTCCGAGTCTGTATGAACTACTTGAACCCTGGACTTAACTTAATTAACATGCAATGTTAACAACAATAAGGTTTTATTAAACGAAAAGTACTAATTTAAAAATACTTACCGACCAGGACCAAACGAACCGAACAGGACAATAGTCCCTGAAACTTACTTTTTATTTATGGAAGCGAAGATTCACACGCTTGGTAACAGTTGCTTGTCTGTAAGCAATACAGCAGAAGTGAATACTATGGAGCACAAAAGTTATAAACATTTATGCGAACAACGTTGTACGACTGTTCTGTGAGAGATTTATTTAAACCGACTACACACTCCGCGTGCACTAAGGATCACGTTGTATAATAAGCACAATCATTAAAATAAAATAAAATTTAATTAATAAAACTACCGATTGAATTTAACTGCAATATTCAAGACATAAACTGGGAAGATACCCTTAACTTTTATATTTATTATTTAGGTATTAAAACAATAGTTTTACCGCTTTCATACACATTTTAAGTCTATAGAAATTACATGTGGAAGATTTTTCCCGCGCAATTAAAATCGAAGGCAAATATAGCCGTGTGCCCGAGTACTGATAATCCTTTCCGGCTAAGTTCCTGTGCAAGGAGCGAGGGGCTGCGAGGCGGCGGCGGAGGCGCCGACTGTGTACCGAGCGCGAGCAGATGCGGCGCTCGTAAATTCTATTTCTGCTAAAAGCGCGCAAGGTGCACGGTTCTCGAAGACGGCCGCGGCACGTGGCGCTCTCCGGGCGGCGCTCGCCAGCCGCGTCTCTCCGGGCCGCGCGCGCCGCGCACTGTCGCCGCCCGCCGCGCCTCGCCGCCCCACGCCGCCCCACGCGCACCTAGGGCGGCCGCGATACACCGAAACTGTCTATCGATTGTCTCTATCGACATTGTCGCCGTCTTCTTACCGAGGAACTATCAAAGCACACGCCGGCTCTGCTATGATCAAACTAGTAAATGAAGAAACCTACTAAATAACACTGTATTTTAAACACAAGTGAATTATGCGTAGGCTCTTTACACGAAAACGTAACTTGCAGAAAGTAGTACCGATCACAGACTTACCGAAAGTTACATGAAATATTGTAAAAGCTGTTTTAGAACGTAAGTAGTCCTCGAGTTACTATTAGGCATTTCGTGTAACCGGTCGATTTATATTAGATCCAACTTGGAATGATTAAACCGAGATTAACCGTACATAAGACGAGCACATATTTGTCTCGGCGGCTGATTGTGGTGCTTTCACTAACAAACTTAGACGTAATCCAACCTCTTGCTTTGTGTTAAATTTATCTAACCAAAATATTTCACGCTTCTTACAATAAACAGTTTTGTCCTCTATTTCTAAGTGCTATTAAATAAAACCACCATAAACTACAGATCAATCATTTCTTTGATTATGATAGTCATTGGCACTCATGAAAAATATTACTTCTAGTTAGACTTAGAAAAATAAACATCGCCCACTCGCATCTCTCAAACGGGGCGTCAGCTCATAAAAATCGATTGGTTTTCATTAAAACATGACTGCGAATGTATTGGTAACTGGCATATGGCGATGTCTCGCCATTCGTAGCACCACTCCGGCCCAAGACACTACGAGAACAATCGTCTTGAGCGAGATAAAGAAAAGCTCTAACGCTGCGCCATCAAACCGCGACTCCGTATGCAAATTATACGATGCGCTCAGACAATCGTCAATAAGTGGTCCGTTACTTCTCATTTATATCCCTCGCGTTTCGGTTAATGGAAGCTGATGAGCGATAAAGACAAATCAATAGCACGAGTAGGAGTGGAGCGCGACCACTCGCGAGCCTGCAACGGCTTTTTACTCCTGACAGTCGCGCTCTAGGTATTTTCATATCGTCAGCGATCTAATTTTTAACCTTAATACGAGTGCCCTTTTTCAAACTGATTGTACAAAGCGCCTATTCCTTCCGAGCACGAGACTTCCAGCCGGCTATCTTCGTAATACTCATTTCTCAAGACCTACGCAGCGTTGATAATATGTATACCAATACCGTGCATAGTGGGAAATGTAAACATGTTTACGGCGATGTCCAATACGTCCCTGAAGCGGAGTGACAAGATGAGAGCGTGATAGCGCGCCGCCGCCGGCCCTCGCCCGCCGTCGTCCGCCCTCGCGCGATAACGCTGCTAAACCGTAACACACCAGGCTTCTAATTAAACTACATTCTTAGACCTCGTTTTTTATTGGTACTACAGCTCCATTTACACTGTCATGCTATAAGCTGTCGTGACATCATTGGTTGGCATCTACGAAACTTACATTTTACATTAATTTTGTGTGTGTATGTCTTTCGTTCATTTTTACCGACTTCAATTGTAACTAATTAACCTGCGAATGGTGTCGTGTCATACGATTGACTGAAAATAATAGATGCCTATAAGACGCCTCGTCCCATAAAAGCGGTAAATAATTTTACCTGCAACATACTTAGCAGTTTTTGAAACTAAGGGGCGATATTTTTTTACACTGTTATGCTAAAGTACGATACAATTTTTATAGCCGCTCCAAACAAGAATTTGAAAATAAGTAGTCGGTCTAGTACTCTGCTAGTAATGGCATTCCAAGCTTGTAAAACGTTTTCTCAATGTCATTAAATCATTTTATTAAATTCTGTTCTTAAATATGTAAAAATAATAGGGTAAACAAAAATGATAATTACTAAAAATTACGCTGGGGTTTAAAACTACGTTCAACTCCGACCGCACGCTCGATTTTCTTCGCAAAAAACTGACGCTCGAGTGAAAACAGACGCTCATTGTTAAAGTGGTACTTCTTAAATAAAGATACATTACGTAAACACACGTATAAACAGGCGCGCGCCATCGCATTGTTCTTCGTTCACATTTAAGTGTCTTGAATATTTACAACGATTTAATTTTAAAATCCTTTATAGCGCAGTAGAAACAGTAATATGTCTGCTTTAGATACATTTAGGTATTTGTTACACGTTACGCCATTAAAAATAATTTTGATTTGTAGCAGTTTTTTTTACAAAAGGTTATTAACCTCCTCCATCTAAACTGAAAAAGTGCGACAAAGGAGATATTTATTCTTTTTTATACGCTGTGGTAGGTCACCGACAGCTGTGAATTCAGATTTAAGGGGAAATTCTATCAAGCCCAATACAGGGCTTACTGCAGCTTTTCGTTCGTGATTCACAGTAAACCGCATTTGAAGAGCGTGCCAATCATAAAAGTTTATCTTTAATATGGTATCCATAGGAAAAGATCCATTCTAAATTTGTAGTAATTTGTAATAGCCATAAATAATATTCCATTGTGATATCGTTAACGAAATTAGTGTTTGAAAAAAGGTGAATATTCTGATTTTAATTATCTTAAATTGTACGAACATTTTGAATTTATGTATATATTGTGTTAAACATGTAATAACTGGAATATTTAATACCCTGTGAAGTTATCTAACGAGTATAGTTAATTACGGAAATCAGGGGTGCAGGGGGCAGCGGTGGGGCGGATTAGTGAATATCGAATATACTGCAGTAACACCACTACCGGCCGCCGGTAACACATTAATGAACAGCAACTTATAATGTATACACTCTATTTTATCGCGCTTGCAGCAAATACTTAAGAGCAAAAAAGCGCTTGAAACGCTTCTTTTATATTATTGGATTTTATTAAATTACCTTAAAGCACATGTACAGTTATAATAGAAGTAAAATGTACGTAATCTCCGTATATTTATTAAACAGGTATGCATACGTTAAGGTATGAGTGGAACGTAAACATTATTTCCGTTAATCAGACTTGTTCAGTACATAAAAAACGCGCAGAACTAAATGGAAGTGTAAATATAAATAAGTTTAGTTTCTTTTATGTTTCGCTATAATTTCGTATATCGCTCTGTGGCACCGCGCCGTCGCGCGCCGCTGTACCTAATAATCCACTCTTAATGTGCTTATAATTTGTAAAAAAAAAACTGGATCGTATAAATTTGGTTAGCAATCTATGTAAATAACTTTTCCTATACAACCTGGGCTTCATCTAGTCTAGCACTACATGGAATTATTGATCTCACCTTGTTACCAGCACTAGAGACCTTTTAACTACAATATTTTATACATGTAGGAGCATTATGCTTATTTGCCGTAGCAGTAAACAGATACAGGAAAACAACCGGCGCCCATCCTGATAAACAGCTGTATATTAATCAAAGTCGTATTCCTTTAGGGCATAACATTTGATGCATGTACATTGGCACTCCCGACTTTGTTTACCTCTTCCTACTGAACCCAACTTCTTGTTTCTACAGTAATACACCATTGATATGGTGATGATGCACTCCCTAAATATCAAAGCATCTCTTTATCACAAATAATCAACGAACGCCAATGAAACTGTAACTAGGCTGTCTGTTAAGGTGCTAATTATGAAAGCTTTTCTTTTCTAA
Source organism: Myscelus amystis hages (assembly GCA_018244895.1). Classification (NCBI taxonomy): domain Eukaryota; kingdom Metazoa; phylum Arthropoda; class Insecta; order Lepidoptera; family Hesperiidae; genus Myscelus; species Myscelus amystis. Next base: position 3,202 of record DWQT01001960.1, on the reverse strand, counting down.
AACAAAGCGGTCCCTGTTTCCTCGTCGCGAGGCAAACATAAAGAACCACGACCAGACAGCTGCTGTGTTGCTATAAGCTATCCGATGACCTAGTTCCAGTGCAATTCGGTCGAAGCTGTATTAAATAGATCCTACGAAATATGTATAACGCCACATTCTTGTACGCTACACGTCCGTTACGCCGATCCAGTGCTTTATTGCAGGGAATCAAATATGTAAATACAGAGACTAGAAATGTCCGTGGATAATACGGTTGAAGTGAGCACGTATTGAAAACTTTTTCGTGCAACCCTCGCGTTTTTTAACCTTTCATGTAACGACTTAGCGTAGATATGTACGCGGTCTTAATCGTTGCTGAATGTGCTAATGCGTTTTTTAATATAGGCACCATGGAAAATTACCAAGAACACAGCGATGCATTACGTCGCGTGTCAGCTGAATACGGAAGGTTTTGCGGGCGGCATAACCCTCAGGGTAGACTTCCGCTGGATCAATAGCGACGTCACGACGATCTGCCGCAACTCACCATCGTATCACGAAGTGTTCACAATTTCATACATCGGTCGAATGGGACATACGTAATTGCAAAATAGTCGCATCCAAACGATTTTGGAAATTTTCAATACTATATATCCGTATGGGCCCAGAATTATACGATGAGGGGTTTATTAAAATTTTAAAAATAAATATGACAAAAAAATTTGACGTCGCCCTTTCAACTGCACGAGTACGTTGCTACCATTGAGCCCATTTTCCCCGTTGAAATAGGCCTGTAAAATTATAAACGATTAGGTGAAAGTAAGTACATTAGACACAAAAGGAAAATCATCGTTTACTTCACCACAAATGTGCTCACAATCTACTCTGGACTCAATATATAAAGCCTAAAAGTGATCTTTGCCATCCCAACGAACGCTATTAGAGCCCGCTTGGTCCAAATGGCAAATCGATACTTTTCCTATTTGATTTACCGAGGTGCGGCGACGTCACAGCAACTGAGCAGATATCAATTTAGCGTTGCCTTTTGCTACTTACAATCATATAGCGCTCCGCTCGCGGTACAAGTGATCAATATCGAATTTAATATTGCCCAACTGTCGTCAAGAAGTTTCCGAACACGTTCGCTAACTTAACAAATCTGTACGAGCGCGCCCTTCTTTTTACGTAATAAACTTGCCGACTTCGACAATTCCCTTTCCTATTTCGGAGTGTTCCTAATTCGTAGAGTTCCACTGACAAATAACAGTTTAAGTAGTACGCGCGTTCAAGACGACAAAAGAAAAGATCAAAGGGAACAGTTTCTAGCTGTGATTCTAGGACGTCAAATAAAGTTAAGATAACAATCATTCATAAACACTACCAACTTACTCGCACAGCTGACAGTTTAGAATTGAATATAAATATCATTATTACTTTTTCTAATGTCTCTTTGCGGCTGTGATGAAATTAATCAATAGAGATTAGTTTTGTAAGTTCGCAATGAATTTAATAAATTCCTGGTGGCAAGTCTCGACTTTGGATACTTCAAAATGAAATTCCATCAAAAATAGTATGCTTATTAATAATAATTTACATATATAGTTTAAATAATAATCAAATAGGATGAATTCCCAAAATTTAAGATTGAGATCAATTCGATGTGTGAGAACTACCTCGATTTTTTGTACTAAAGAACTACATTTTGTACTAAAGAAAATCTCGAAGTGGCTGTAGAATGTCTAATTAAAGGAAGTCAAATCGGCAACTAACTTACTCGTAATGTTACTTCCTATCGGTTGGAACTTTGACACAACCGCTTTACATTAAACCCGCGCACTAGAGTAATTAATTCTATTAAATGGAGATTCTGTTCTTACGCCACGAATGGGAAATAAATTATGATAGAGATTGTATAGCACGTATCTACAATAGCCAATATATCTGATATTACTTGCATTGTGTACCGTAATTAGTTTCGAGTAAAGTCGAATGAGGTTTTATCGATTTAAGCGAAATTATTATTCATGGTTAACTAGTTCGCTGAACTTACAGTGACTTTGCAGGAATAAACTAATTTGAGATTTTATGTTGTTTTTACAATGTTTATCAAGACTTCAATTTGTTATATCTAGTGTTATAAAGCAATTAGTGGATTACTTTATGAATATTCTTTTTATTTAAACTATTTTAATGAAATTAATATAATTATCTCACAAGTAGTCACAAGTTAATATAGTGATTTAGTCGTGAATTACTTAATTTAAAGGGGATGGTAGACAGATAATACACTTGATTCGAATGACGTAATCATAGGAACGCCTCGTTCAAAAGACCATTAAAACGTACAAATAGCAGAAGTTTGAAAAACGAACTACACATGTCCATCTAAATATGTGCCAGCTTTATACATGTACGTTGTGTACCTACACGTCTACGCCAACGTGATGATTCATGTCGTATCTACGGCATCGGGGAATCAAGTAGCACGAGTAGCAACTACAGCTCGGAGAAACAACGACTCGTCTGTACCTTTGTGTACACGAGAACGTAACGTCACAAAGAACATCATTAAAAAACGTTGGAGAATCTAAACATGCATATTACATTTTCTGAAACAAAATGTAAACCAATCATAAATTGAAAAATATAGAACATGAATATAAATTAATCGAGGTCCGATATTCAAAAGCTGTAAACAAACTAATTACTTTCGTTGCATCAATAAAACTTTTATGGGCTCCTTAAATCTCCCAAAAGTTCCATACCACAGTTAATCAATAAGGATCAACCAGAATTTACATCCAGACAAACGTTATTCTTCTCTGCCGGAGTGAGAGCGATTTATATGTTCCATTTATACTTACAAGAGAGTAGTAAAACCAAATGGAAAAATACTGATTCTTCGTCGTTACCTTATTACTGATGCTTATCTATAATTGCGCATTTTATCGTCATCCCATGTACTTATTTTTTTATATTAGAATAATGTGTGAGACTATATACATGAGTAAAGATTGTGACAATAATATGGTCCTAACAAAAAATATCATAATGATACCTGTTAGGCGCAAAGCTTCGCAGGTTATTGGTATGTGTATTATAATAACGGCACCGATTCCGTTAAAGGGGAAGCGATCTAAAATGCAGTAGGCATGCATGTCCGGAACGTGGAAGCTATACAATTTGGGCGGCGCGGCGGTGGCGGCGCGGTGGTGGCAGAGCC
>DWQT01001959.1:0-15266 GCA_018244895.1 Myscelus amystis hages | reverse complement strand
GTAAATAGCACAGACATTAATGTCTGACATTTATGTCAGAATTTGTGTCGTAGTCTGAACGTACCATAAGAAAGAAAGATAGAATGATTAAATTTCTTGGACTAAAAAACCAATAGACACATAAACTTTATTAAAATTAATTGAAATAACCTATTTTCTAGCATTCTTTTGAAACGGGGCATTTCTCAAATGACTGATTTTATGAAATATAATCTCTTTGCAATTGAAAATATGTAATTGTTTCTGGGCGTGCACACAATCTATCTCTGTCAATGCTTTATCAATATTAACCTTACCGCGGGCGTCGAGCCAGTCCGTTTAAGCCTCTGATTTTCCGTTGTGTTAACAGCTGTGATTGATGATCGGAAAACTATTGGATTTACTCCGTTATTTAAAAATAGAATAAGCGCTTTATTGGTGAACCTTTCGTAAATATAACATAAACTTATTTAACAATTTATTGTCAATAGATGAAGTTAAGACATTTTTTATATAGCATACAAGAAGAAAAAGGTATTTACGCTGAGAAGTGCTAAATAGACTAATCTAAGGGCCTACTTATATACACTAATCTATAGTCTAAACTCCCACTCAGTAAAACTTATTACCAACTGATATTTAGTCAACGTATGTAATAGGTACTGAATCACATTTATATCGTCCTATTCAAGGATGGTAGCAGGTGTTAGTTTGTCCAATGTCTAACAAAAACTAAATAAAGAATACCTTCATCACACCTATGTCACAGCCCGATAAACGCCTCCATTGTGACAAGAATAGGTGGATCACTTGCGGTCAGAACATTTCTCACTGCACCTAATGTTTAGATATTGAAGTTTCGATATTCCTTAAATGAGGAAATTGACTGGCATAAAGTTATCTAAACTCTACGCCATCGTCAATTTTGTAACGTGTTTTTCAAGTATCGCCTCGTCGCCTTAAGACGGGTTAAAGTCGACACCTATCTCAAATGTACTACTTATGAATACCGGCTATAATAATAACAATGTCATGATTCTTATGTAGATTACATTTTTAATCCCACAGAATGTTTTTTTTTATTAGAAACGAGCAGACACATTAGCACAAACGAATACTGGCATAACCACAACGTTCTTTTGTTTGAGTACGGATATAAAAAATAATGCCCTTTATTTATTATTATGCCTTTAGTGCTAGTTATTATTTTTTACATCGGATTTCATTTACGAATCCATTTAATTTTTAAACTGCTACACGGCCAATATTAATAAACTTACATATACAGAGTTTGAATACGTGAAATAAATAAAGAAAAAATTACGTTACAATATAATTGCAATAACAATAATCCGGATTGTAATATTTTTTTTTTTAATTTATTGTCTATCGTAATATAACGTGCAAAATGGCGCGAGGCGCCAAGTAAACCCATCTGAGCTCGAGATTATTAATGTTCGTACAAAGAATACTCTCCCCAGTGGCTGTTAAATACGCTCTCGTAGAGAAGGGAAATTGAAAGAAGGAAGGAAAATTGTGGAATCCCAACTTTCATCTTGCGCTTTAAACACTTATTCGTAATGAAGAAGTGGCACGTAATACGTTCAGACTTCGTAATAGCCTTGACGACTTTATTTCAAATTAAAATATTCAAACAAAGGAAAGAGATTCACATTCCCATATTCACGGTATTCAAGTATTTACGAAAAGTTACGAATGTAAATACGTTTACTTTTAATTGTTACCAAAATACATTTCTCTATCCGAACAAAACTAAACTAGTCAGATAAAATAGTTTATTACAGTATTATCACATAAATGTTTTGGTAATAACGATGTTAGAGCGAATTTCGTTTAGACGTAAAGTTAATACGGAGCGATATGATCGTTAAACTTAATGGCGTCTCGCTCGGGCGCGGAGCGTGAATATTGCTTAAAAGCAATAAAACGTTTGCCTCTAAAACGATGACTCCATATTGGTTTCTAAATATTTTTGGCATTCTAAGATGTTACTTTGCCCCACGAATTCGCAAAGTATTGAAAAAAATTGGTATATTATTTCCAACCTACACATACTTTTTACATGTATAAATTCAAAACAAACTGCCAACCATAGTTGACGATATTGTAAGCATCGTAGCGTGGCGTCAGATCAAATAGAGAAGGAATTTTTAAAATACAATTCTACTTTTAAATGTTGACGCGTTTCAATAAAGTAATCACAAGTCTTCAGCTTTATATGTGTATGTATAAGTAGATATAATCAATGATATTAAGATGATTACATTATTCTCGATATACTCGTAATTCAGAGAATTCTGTTTCATATTGTAATAAGGCTTTCTTTTCACAAAAAATACCTGAAGGTTTTTAGAAAAAGCGCGACAACTGTTTGTAATATGTTGTCTGTATAATTTCCCAAAGAACTTAGATCAATCAGCAGTGTAATTGTGTCATTTACACAGTATGTTTAAGTTGGGTCGCCACAAAATTTAAGTTAAAACCGAAATACATTAGTGGCAAACTTTGTAAAGGTCGTCTTAATTATGGTTCACAGAAATAGTTCGTAATGACCCTCCGGCCAATTTGTGGTATTGCTGTTTGTGAAACGAATTGTTAATAAGTCTTGCATTTATAGCCCCCATTATCATGCACAGAGTTCATTTATTCCCATTTATACTCTTCATTTCGTACGCGAATGCCATAGACAATGACATAAACATTCGACCTAGAAAAAAATAATCATTAATCAGATATCCGAATGTATTTATTTTGAAAGAGCGTAACATAAATATGAACAATTTTGTCGTACGTGTCAATGTTGGAGCACAGAAGCTTAATATTAAAGATTAATATCGACATATTATGTACAAAGGATATTGTGACCATAGCGGACGTAAGAACGCGAACAGCTTTCTAGAATACACGTAAAAATACGTGTATTCTAGGTGTGTCTTGCGTGTCGTATTAGAATTTCAAATAGACATCCCGAATGTAAAACCTTCAAGAGTACACAAATACATTGCGAGTTTATTCTTTCTTTTGTTTCAATCTAAGGAATACTGCTGCCGAAGAGAAAATATCGAAATTTTAAAATAGTGTTTGAATTTCGAACACTTCGACAAATATACATGTGCGCTTGAACAACATGAACAAAAGTCATTCATATTGCTAAAGTATGGTAATATAACAAGATGTCTTCGTCACTATCATAGACGTAAATATGGAATTATGCTTACATCCTAAGCTCGTTTTTTCGTATTATCAAAAGAAACGCAGCCATTCCAGGCACGCACACGAATCGATGCATAGTGTATAGAGCGAGGAAGGCAAAGATAAACTGTTTTATTATGCCAAACAGAAAAGGATTTGTGTGAAATTGTGTCTATATATTTTTCTAGACCTTTGTGTTCTGAATACATTTTCTATTGCAACAATAAAATTGTTTTAGAAATTGCGTAGCTTTCTTTAAGTTATTTTATATAGAAATTCCATACAAATGTTGGAATTACGTCGTGAAATAGTTTATTGTTTGAACAGTCCTTTTGTAATGAGAAAACTATAGCCACGCTCTGCCATGCTGAGCAAATACGACTTGTCAAACTTCAAACGCTTTTGAGAACATTATGAAAAAGTCTTACTACGTTTTCTCATGATGGCCTGATCTGAAAATTGAACCTAACTATATAGTCAAATGTGTGTTAGATTTCAAACCCCAGCCCTCTGAAAGATGCTGAAGTCTAAGCTACTAGGCTATCAGCACCATTAGCAATAGCACATACCTTATATGTATCTATGTATGTTTAAAAATCCAATTTCAGTGGAACTCATTTCGGCGTGTGCAATAGCCTTAAGTCCTCCAAATGACCTGGTGTGTGGATTTTATGAAAGGCGAAGTTGAAGAACTCATTATTGAACTGTTCTGAGGCTGGAGGTATCTACGTATATTGATCTCGAATATATTTTTATTTTTATTTTTTTATTTATGTACACACAGTAATCACAAACAATTATGGACATTGAACAGTTGTACAAGGGCACTACTTATACCATACTGAAATATCTTCCAGTATATATTATGTTATCTACGTATATTTTCCGAATATTGAAAGAAAATTTGTCTGTACCTTAAAGAAACGGCATCGATGAACATAATTTTGAAAATAATTGATGACATTATAAGAACACTCGCATTATACTTCTCCGGAATGTTGATGGGTATATAATATAATATACTGCCGTTGCTTTGTCGAAATAAATAAAAACTAGGAAATAAATACAGGCTGCAAACAATACTTTTTATTTGAGCTCGTAAACTAATTTTACGTGCGAACTAAATTGCGATAAGAATTGGTATCTCAAAAAACGTCACTCATTCTACCAACAAATAAATGTATCTAACCATAAAGTTTATAGTAAATGTGCGTAATGTATTTCGTTAAGAAAAATATTCTAAAACTATTTTTTATTCGATAATACTCTTCTTGTTTTTGTACGTGTTTAAAAACGTACAAAATTGAAATTGAACAAGAGTGTAACTACTTATGCCGCTATTCAGTAATTCCTTTGCTTAAGCTAAATTTATCATAGCGATGAACATATACCTGATAATTGAAATACAGCCTTAAGTAGGCACAAATTAATTGTGCAAAATGACAAGTTAATTACGGTTTGAAACAGTATTACGATCGTAATCTTAAAACGTTTCAATTAAGTTAAAATCTAAAATGATTACTTATATTTGAAACAAAGGAACCTCTTTAAAAGATATTCGCCAACAAAATTAATCACAAACAAATTGCCCCAAAACAATTTGATGACTTTGCTCAATTGATCGGAAAGAAAGGACGGAAAATACTCACAGCGCATTCCGGTTCGCTAGTGTATGATCCGTTGCTGAAGTATCTCTTCGGGCACTCCGACCACGGCAGCTCGGCTTGGAAACTCTGCGCGAAGTAGAACAGACACCACGCGATAATCGAGTTGTAGTAGAGGGCCACGTTGAACGACACCACGGCCGAGCTGATCCCAATGCCGCCCAAGTACGGCGACACCTGGTGCCACACGCCAATCGCGCCCTTCCTCAACCTCTGTCCAATCGCCAATTCCAAATAGAATATGGGGATCCCCTCGATCGCGAGCATCACGAAATACGGGATGAGAAACGCACCGCCGCCGTTCTTTTGCGCCAGATACGGGAATCTCCAGACGTTGCCCAAGCCGACGGCGTACCCGACGGTCGCGAGGAGGAAGGTCAGCTTACTGTCCCACGATTCCCTCTCGATCCCTCCCTCGGGCTTCAACGCGCCTCTGTCTTCGCCGGAGCTGGCTTTGCTGGTCGGCGTCTCGGACGACCGTCTGTTGGGGCTGGTGTCTTCGAAGGCCTCGTTGGTGGCCCCGTACATGACGTGGGCGCGGTGCGCGGAGTGCCCGTTCTCCAGCGTCACCAGTCGTCCTCTCAGCTCTTTCATCTCCATCCGGTCCAAGGAGCGCTGGGCGTATAGGTCGCGCGAACTCTGCCGTCTCATCAAATGTGCCGTGTTAGCCATTTTAGTTGATCAGTAACACTAATTACTATACGTGCTTTATAAATGTTATTATCTAATTTATTGTCTCGATATTGTCATTTTATACTTATCTTAAGAGGAGTCTCCCTCGTCATGGCACATGATGGTCACCGATGCAAGGCATATGGCTTTGATGAATCCCATTATTATTTGGATAAAACAGTCGCGCACGTTTATTGATTTGTAATTTAACATTTTACAAATTTCTTATACGTCAATTCAATATAAGAATCTGCCAGCCGGTTTGTTTCTGTCACTGGTTAGTTGAGATGATGAGCATTTTGTTCTGGTTGGAATAAGCTGGAGAGCGACCGTGGAGCCCGAACGGCACTGGCGGGAAATCCGTCCGAATGAGGGTTGGGGACACCGTTATTCGCCGCGCATGCGCTGTCGAGTCCTCGCTGAAACACCCGAGAATGAAACCAACTTGAAACATATCTATCAATAGGTACTAGTGACAATTAATGGCAATACTACACAGCTACTCATTTCTAAGTAGCTGCTACGGGAATCAGAGCGCTTACAAGATCAAACAACCACAAATCCGTCTTTGATCTATTATGTAAGCTTCTGGATTTAGCAAATGTATCTATACTAATAAATTAAGAAATATATGTTTTTTTCTGAGGTCGGTTTAGAGTATAGTTTAAAATCACATATCACTCGGTATAGTGATGATTGGAAACTTGGTGAGGAATTGAGGAATCCAGCCCACTCAATAGCTCTCGATAATATCCTGGAAGGCAGAATATTACTAATTTTAAGAGTGTGCTAGGTACTAGATCAAAGCCTTGATGTTCTAATTTCCAAGTAAAAACCCATGACCAAGAACAAACCGCAACAAAGACGATAAAAACAACACTATATATAATATAAATACAAAACCAAAATCAGCTGTAAACCATTGAATAAAGGTCAAAAGGTCATAAAAACAATTTTGTTGTTGATTAGGATCTTTAAACGATAAATCCTCTTAGACTAAAACGTCAGTAGGTATAGACAGCTAATACTAAGCCATAGGAGACTTCAAAGTGGTTCAGAGTAATATCATCTTTATATTGATGGATCATAAATAACCTTTCTAATACCCGTCCAAAATTATACGAATAGCGTGTAGCCGCGTTAATATAACAAGATACATTTTGTAGATAATATAATATTAGTTAAGTAATTACATTAGATGAAAGACGGGCTCTCTGAAAGAGATTCAATGAAGATACTATGAGAAAATATCTTATTAATGTCGTATATAAATTTCTTGCAACGTTATTTAATAACAGATATTTGTAATCAAATTATTGTTATTATTTGTATCAAGATTCCATGTATAATTTGTCTTAGTTTAGTGGTTAGTTACATACACCCACTGTTCGACCGTAGGTCATTGGTTCCCTTCCCATTAATTTGCTATGAGAACATTTCTTACTTCAATAACTGAATGAAAAAAAATATCGATATAAGTATTAGAATGTATACATGTATGTTTATCGGCTGTCCGGTTACCATAAAGTTCGTTCGAATCATGCGGATTTGTGTTGCTGTCCGGCTAGTTGCGTGTCAGAAGCTAGCAGGCACACGCATCCTTCACAGATGTTTTTACTGCCATGCGTGCAATACCAATCACAGGCGTGTAACGTGTACAGAATTCACCCAATTATTGTTCTAACTATTGGTTTATGGCTTTTGCTGTGTATATAGAAATATTTTTAAATTTACAGTACTAATGTGGGTACTATGTTATTTTAAAAAGACGCTGCAATATAAGTGAAACAGTGGAATAAATTTAAAATATAAACTATGCAAAATAACGCGCATAAAAATTCTACTCACGGAGCTAGGGTACGCTACATGAAGATTTTTACAGGTCGTCGCGTTAATAATTTAATATTGCAGAGCGTTCAGCTATTATTAATGAAACATTCCATTCCACGGTACGTACCTACCTACATTTTAAAGATTTATTACCTACTCGATAATTCACAAGTGTTCGTTACGCCCTTATGTATTTAAATTTTAATGATCACCAAAATACTTATGTGAATTTACATATCTTTATATGAAACGGTAAGGAAGTTATATCAATGTTTTTACCTCTTTTTATAGTAAACTAGCTTTTCCCCGCGGCTTCGCGCGCATTAAATTATTATTTGCGTCATCACATTAGAAATCTCTCAAATACCTGTATTTCTCTACTATATTATGTGTATTCTTATACATACAAATCTTCCTCTCGAATCACTCTGTCCATTAAAAAAACCGCATCAAAATCCGTTGCGTAGTTTGAAAGATCTACGCATACATAGGAACAGGAAGAAAAAGCGATTTTATTTTATACTATGCAAAGACGATGACTTCGTACGTTACACAAGTCTATTAATACTCTAGTAACGACCTCTATCTACAATGAGATTGTACTATAATACTTTATAATAGCTGTAGAACGCGATACTTTTGCCTAAACTTTAAGATTGTTTAAAAATAAGAAACAGTTGTCAGCTTGTCATTCTCTGATTAACAAATGTCAAATTGCTAGAGGAAATCTCGTAGACGTTTCCAACTTCGTGTGACATTTTAATTTTCGTAGATAACTATGATATCAGACAAAACATGCCTATCGCGACGATAAAAGTTGTAATTTGCTAAGTGATAAACTATTCGCGGTCTGACTGGCACGATGTATTGTCTACAATGGCTGATACCCGTGTTACTAATTCCGAAACCAGTGAACCCGGCGCTAGTAAATACGCACGTTATGTTCATGGTGTTGTATCTAATTGGATTTTTTCTGGAAAGGAAACCTTGTACAGTGTGCAGCATTGTGTTCCTGATCGCTGTGATATTAATTTGCTATAGTGGCATTGGGAACTGCCTGTTTTGGGCGAGCCACTGCGAGAGCGAAAAGTACGACACCTAGTGACTTGTGGAAGCTCCAAGAGTTACCGTACCTGCGGAAGTGCTCAAAGTGCAACCGACGCCTGCCAGGGAAAAGGCGGGAAATTCCGAGCGCTCGTGTCGATCCTCACGCCAAATTGAAAAGGATACCGAGTTTTTGTATACTTGTAAATATATACGCGTTTTATTGACATTACGAATGTGTAAATACGAAGGGGAATTTATTAAGCCAACGTACGCCGCCATGTACTTACACAGTGGCACATGATTTGTTGATAATTAAAATTGTGATGATAATGTATGTAAGTCATTGCAACCGGATTATATTGTGGTAATGTGAAATACAAATTTTGTTTTAAATTTGCTGTTTTATTAGCCATCACGGTCCTGGCTGCTAGTAACTACCAACACAATATTTATGTTGTGTTAATTAATTTGTAATTTATGTCACAAAATTCAAATGTGTGATGACACTTAACAATGATATGCGTTCATTTCACAAATCATGAATACCATACAATATAGTCTTGCTATCCTTGACTACTATTAAGGCAGTGCAAGCATTGCATATACTTTTAAGGTAGAAAACTTATGAACCAAATGTTAACCCCTGCCTGGCTTTTCTCTGTGTTATCAAACCTCCAGAATCTTCATACAGAACACGCTCGGATACTCTAGAACACCATCAAGGCTAAGATACCGAGTTAGTACACAGTTAGATACTAACATTCTTGCTATCTTATGTTTCACACTGAAAAGGTCAAGAAATCGCTTGTGACAATAATTGTAGGTCCATATTTGTTTGAGTTATAATTTATATTGTCATTAAATATGTTTTTCTGCTTAACTGGACTTCTGTAATGCATTCTGGGTGTCCATTTTAAAATTATTCAATTTGCCTTTATAGCCTGTTGCATCAGTTCTTAATGAATAAAACTGCATGTTTAGTGTACATATTTTCCCTTTGTTACCATCCATATACAATTCGAACATTATATTTAACTAAATCGGAAATAGAAATTGTAAAATATTCCTCTTGCCACGAACATGCATTTAATGGAATAATTTATGTTTTAATTAAATTGTTATACATTGTTGGAGTAAAAGTTTCAAACTGCAACAACATATTATGCTCTAATTGATATTGCAATGGATATGTGTATCCTATCTAACAATTACAAGCTAAATCCACTGTCCAATATGCCTAAGAAAATCCTTGTAATTTCTATTACTATTACATATGTAGGTATATATACAATTATTCCTCTATACGAGGGATCATGCTGATCAGTTCTTAATTTTCATTCTTACAGTAATGCATACAATTTATATCTACCTACAAAAAACCAATGTAACATAAATATGCAACACGAGGACTAAATTAACATAAATTGAACAAATTATCTATTCAACCTTGAATGGTTTACGTAATTCATTCATTAATCAATGCTTTGTAAGCAATTGCATTCAAAGTTTTCTATATTACATTTATAGCATATAGTTTTATAGCATTGTTGCTAAAATCTTGAACAATATCAAATTTTCTTTGTACACCTTTTTTTAAATATTCAATTTGGCAGATTCAGCTCAGTGAAAAATATTATTAGGAAGGTATGCAGAAAACTTTTTAATTACTTACCGTTATTGTTATGCAAAATTTAAAAAAAAAAACTTTAAGTGAGCAATTTGGATTTTCCAATAACAAATATTTGTACTTTTAATATTCAGGTACTTATATATCGGCGCCAAACAATTGTATTAGGGCTTATTAAAACGGTACAAAGAATTAAAATTTACATTCTGCATTTGTTTTCTTCGAAATATATTTATTCAACTATTACCAAGTTCTATTTGTGAAGATAAGTACTATTCTATTTGCAGCATTCGTAAACCTCATTTATACCAGTTATCGTTAACGTCAATTAACATAATATTATCTACGCTGATAAAATCTTATCGGCCTCCATTATACATAGTTCACCGATTATATACCTTATTTTTGTAATCTTGCATACAGATAATAAATATAATAACCTATCTATTGATATTACGTTAAAAGGGGTCTATAATAAACACAATCTTTTAGGATTCTTTCAGTTTTTAATTGCTTTTCGTATTTTAAAAAAACAGTTTTTTTATTTCGATCCTTTCTCCTCCTTCCTCGCTTTCCTTCGTTCAATGGTTATCCGTTTTCCCGCCCGTTTTCATCATCTGTCAGACAGAATATCCAGTCAGTCGTCTCTTATGAAAATAAACGGTAAACGACATATGAGCGTAACACTGTCGATATTTTACTTTTAATATACAGTTACAAACAAAATTGAATAAAACACAGACAACACAATTACACCTAACATAATACCAGGAAATTATTTAGATCAATTCAAGTTCTTCCGTTTATAACGTACCCTACAAGTATGAACATTAGTATTAAATTAAAGTACCCTACATTCATTTAATTACCATTACGTTACCGAAGCAAACCGTTTTATTTCAGTTTAAAGCTTACATCATAGTGAATACGTGTTGTTTTACGAAGTATAATATGTGCACTTAACAACAGAAATTTCTGAACACAAAAATGCATGTGTAATTGTAGTAAAACGCCAGCCAAAATAATTCATAAAACATGCCTGACGCACCTCTATATAATGATTATTGTGATATAAAATATTTTACGCAACCCGGATGACACGTCATCACGACGTAATCATAATCAGAATCATTCCTAGAGGGTTCTAATGTGCTCTTCCGGTGACGTTGGTGTCTTCCGTTATTCCCAACCTTCAAACTTCGCAGCGCCGGTTATTATACGTAAATCCGGATCTAAATAATTTCTCTACTTCATTTATGGTCATATCAAAGCAGTAATAATTACGCATCATTTTAGTGAAAAAATTACAATGTATAGGGAAATATTAAGCAGTTGCGATATAACATTTTGTAATTGGTATTATACCGCACGTGTAAAAATGTAATTATACGGCATTAAAGAAAACTATTCGTGACCATAACACTAATAATATAGTGAACATGCACAAACTATTGTAAGCAATAAACTGTACTTGAATCGTGAGATACTACATCAGATGAATCCACTAAGAAAGTTTATTGTTCTAACGATTTCAGTCAAAAATTTTAATCTTCAATCAAACATTGGTTTCCATATTCATTCCATATAATCTACGAAGTTGATAATTTACTTTATTGTTAATCTATCCGGAATTTACAGGTTTTTACCGCTCTGGTGAACGATATTATAAAAATTGTATTTATGTGCGGTAGGCGTAGCTGTTTAATTCAACGCATCAAAGACAAGTATTGAAACGCGATTATAAGGAACAACGCCATCTAGTACAAAAATAGTGTACTATATCTGCTTAACAGATAATATAATAGAGGCAATATTTAATATCTCCCAGTATATATAGTATTATGTCTAAGTAGTAAGTGAAGTATCTATAGTAATAGATACTTCAAAAGTAGCATCAAATGTGTGATAAAAGATTCAGACTGTCTCCACTCAATGACATTTCTACAGCTACACTACACTTGTCAAGAATTCAGACCAATCCTGTATATGCAATATCGTTGCCTATCTTGAGCGACCTCAGTACTGTGATCAGACAGCTGATAAATCCCCGATACTTTAAAATACTTGTCTATATTTTTTTTACACCCAGACAACATTTTTGTAACATTTACAACATCATGTATATTTAGGCTCACTCAAAATTAAAACAAAAATGCTTATTACAAACTCTTCATTAGCTACCCGACATAGGCATAGGCATAAAAATAAAACAATGTTTCTAAGACATTTATTTATTATTGGTGTTTCAGATGGTTTAGTAATCTTAGATTGTCGTTCGCATTTCGACCTGGATTAAGATGACATAAAGGAGCCTTAACCTAAATTATCTGGTGTAATATTTGCACTGAAACAAAAGAAAAAACAGTTCAAATATGGAAATAAATGAAGACTTTTAGTCTTTAACCCTGTTCTTTTATTATCTAATGTTGGATATAAGCCTGCTAACACAATGAGATAGTTTGGATAGTCCACAACGGCACTGGGATGCAGAATTCAGTTAATATTGTCTAAGGGGTATGATTGATTTTGCAATATGCATTGTACTACAATTTTGATATTTTCAGTTGTAGCATTGCCAATTGGCAATTTATATCGTGAATCATTGCTTTATTATTATTAATGTTAAGAACAATTGCACCATAGCACTGCTATAATTTCTGTTGCACGTGTTTTAGAAACTGATTTTAGTATTCTCGTGTTGGTGCGGTTACTCAAGATCAATACCTTCGATGAAATATAACGAAATGCGAGTCTTTCCTTACAAACAAAACGGATATTGAAATATTCACAGCGATCATACGGCTAAAAGGCCTTTTTCGTGATCTACTTTTAGTACAAAACGATGTCTTTAATGTAAATAATATTTAAATGAAGAAAGATAGGAAGAAAATTCTTAATAATTCTAGAACGATCGATAATTTGACACAAAGAGGTTAACTTAGCAATTTCAAGTGCAAGTAATTTTTATTTGAACTGTGCAGTTTTCGCGTGTTTTTTTTTATTTCTTACCACATTTTATCTAAGTCTTCTAGCTTCACGCTCGGACTCGAGGAGAGTGAGAATATCTCCGTCACGAACTGGTCCTTTCACGTTCCTAATGATTTGACGGCTCGTCTCCCCGATGAATTCCACTTTAACCTGGGTACACTGCCCTTGGGAGCCTGTGCGGCCCAGGATCTTGATGACGCGGGCGAGAACGTTGGGCTTATCCATTTTATTTAAATATCGAGCTGATCTGAGAAAATACACGTGCACCGCAATTTAGCGTGTACGGAAAAGAAAGTAACCACAGATAAAATATAGAAGATAGCACTTGGTTAATTTGACAACTAGTGTTGGCGGCTGTTTCCATAGACAATCCGGTATTTAAAAAGTGAATTTATTTTATTTTATTTTTAAATGAGAGCAGATTGATACATTTCCACGATAGGGCAAACTGTGCGGACATAAAGATATGTATCAAAGTATACCATATCGATTATAAACATGAAATGTTCTATGACGTTCATTACATAAAAATCGATTTTCTGAAGCTAGAAACTGGATATTATCTAAATGGCTAACCTTTATTTATGCTCTAACATTAAGCAATATTATTAAATTGTATCGTTTATAACGTCTAAGCCTTGATGCATCTTCTTAATAGACAAACAGATTGTAGCACCTCGATTTATTTTATTTTACCTTTATACACCGTTAGTTCATTGTTTGTTCTGAATTGTTGATCCGTGCTTTTTATTAAAAATGTATTTAAAAAACCACTTAAATCAGCCCCACATATGCTAGTATATATTTAAGTTTGTTTTTTCACGAACTAGGCTCGTTCTATCATCCTATAATAATATGTTACAATATGATTGAACATACATTACATACATGTATATCAAACCTATGCAAAAACAAAACGCATAATTCGGAATCAAATAAAATCATTTTTTCACTTTCCATCGTTTTATTTACAAAACAATTTTATACAGAGATATCGGAAAATCTTTGTACAATTAAATTCATTATCTTCTGAACATTCGATTTGTAATAAAACACTTAATTAAAAATGTAACATTTTAATTAAATAATGTCTCTCAGCCGCGAACATTATTGCAAAGCGTCCATACATAATTTGTTCCATAATTTACTCTCACAACACACTCGGCGACCACACACCACAGTTTTCACCAACATGATCCAATAAGAACAGACCGGAAACAATACATTACTACTTCTTTACTTGAGCATGAGTAAATCGAGGCACTTGGCAAACCTGGCCACATCGGCAATAACACTATTTTAAACGAAAACATAAGGTACAGACCAGACACGTACAAATAAAAATCTCTAAAAGGTTCAAGAATGATATATGTCTGGTACTCGCCTTAAGTCTCGTAATCAGCTAATCCAGTTACAAATTCTGAGTAACGCTGACTAGATTCTATAATATCTATCATTCAAATTCAATGATTATCTCCTGAGCTTATCCAATTATTACTATTTATCTGTCTTTTCGTGTAGCCTCTGCCGGCCTGTTCCTATTTGGATCATGTCGCGACACTAGCGCCACCTGGCGGCGGGCGACGCTCCATCGTTGCTTGGACTGAACCCAAATACTGCATTAGTCATCACCAGCTGATCGCTTCGCCTTCCTGAGGCGTGGTGATTGTTTTGGCGTTTTAGGAGATTTTTCTGCAAATAAAAAAAAGTATTAAGCATATAACATCGATTAACACACCGATCCTTACTGACATTACAAATACAAAACTGTTGTTGCCTGTGCAATATTTTTACATGGGAACACAAATGAAAATAATCTGGAAAACATATACAACAAGTTTAAGTTAAATAAAGTATACACTAATCCTATAATGTTCAGGATTAATCTAAACCAAAAAACAAACTACGTCTATAGCATTGGCATCGACGCGCCGCGTGGTCGAGTGCTTAGAGACCCTGACTGCTAAACCAAAGATTGTGGGTTCGTTTCCCACCCAGGACAAACATTTGTGTATTGAGCACATTTGTTTGTTCTATGCCTGGGTGTAATAAAAATGTCTATGTAAGTATTATATTATGTGTAATGTACGTTTATCAGCTGTCCAGTTACCATAACACAGGAATTAAATTGCCTAATTTGGAATCAGATAGCTGTGTGTGGAATTGTCCTTTTTTATAATATGGAAGTAGCAGACGAGCATGCAGTCCACCTGATGGTAAGTGGCTACTGCCGCCCATGGACATTT
>DWQT01001958.1:0-15270 GCA_018244895.1 Myscelus amystis hages | reverse complement strand
CTCATACATTGCTGTCTCAACGTGTAGTCAGTTGTAAATCGGTACCCAGGATAAACACTATGCATGTAATTGAATAATTTTATTGTTTAGACTGTATATGAAATTGTCATGCCCCAATTTATTTTAAGCAAAAGAATTTTAGGTAGTAATACAAGGCTTTACATGAATAAAATTATTGTCACATTGAAAACTGTGCCATTATTTTTTGAATATTTATCAAATATTCATTGTGTTACATGCATTTTGTTTAACATTATCACTGTGCATGGCCGCTTGTGCTAATATTATAATGTTTATATATACTACACAATGTTATGAACTCATTGTTAATTTAATTAAGGTGTTGAAATCATCAAGTCGTGTTCATTAGGATTGTAATTCTACTAAAATCTTGTTCTCAGCACATCTCATATGAACAGATGCCACTGCAATATGGATATCTTTTATTCTAGTTTCTCAATGGTTTTTTGCGCTAACCACAAGCTTATTTCGAAGTATATTATATTGTATTCTATGAACTTTATTTACCCATATTTTAATTAAATACTATAAATTACAATATGTATCATTGTTATTTTATTAAAAAGGAAACGCAACGGCAGTTGTTCGGTATGGTTGTTTTATAAGTTAGCGGAATTGAAGCTCTCATTTGTATGCCACCCATGTAGCGATATTCCATTGTTTTAAATTGCTTGATTATAGTAGTTGGGTTGTTCAGAACAGGACATAGGAATATTGTGTCTTAAGCGTCTGTTTCATACAACACATCAAAAAGATGCTTTGAATAAAAGTGCTTGGTAAATAACAATTTTACGAAAATTGTTTAGGATGTTTAGTGTGACAATGGGAATTATAAATTGCACGATGATAAGATTCTATTGTAAAAGGAGATATAGAAATAAAAATATATTTATTTATATTAATAGAATGTTTAGAGTATAAATCTTTATAGTATACTGTAGGGCTATGCAATCTTAGTCGTATGAATTGAAGTTACGAATCCGGCGCTTTAAATATTTAGAAAGTAGCTATACTTGGTAATGTTTACCATATAGAGTTGCCACCTATGCGTTTTTACAATAAACTGGTGAGATTTTTAATCATCAAAATCCACCATTGTTCCATGATACCGATGTATTTGAAAGTTTATATAAGTAAAAAAAAAAATTAGTTTTCCTACAGGCGCCTTAGATACCCAAATGTTATTTTTTCTGCACTGTTGTCTCTCCCGCGTTTTGAAGACGAATCTGGCAACCCCCAATTATAATTTCAATTCTCTTAGTCATAAAAGCGATTGAAATAACTCTCGGTAGGTATTTGGTATGTTAGATGTGTAACTAATATAGTGCATGACGTAGATATTTCTTTCATCAAAATAAATAAATATATTTTTAGAATGCCCATTATTGAAATGTGAAATTTTCAGTGTAAATAATTGTTTTGACTGAGATAACTGTTTCTGGATTTCGTTTTATGACATAATGTTTTTAAGGGCAACTTAGAATTTGTTGTAAAAGTATTTTTACTGATCCCATAAATGTTTTATGCCACAGCTCTAATGTGCAGCGTTTGAAATTATTTCATAACTAAGATCTTATGACAAAAATTTGTCCAACTTCGATTGGGAGGTGTTTTTAAATTTCCTTGTATTTAAAAACTTTAAAACAGTTAAAAAAAAGACATCCAGCTATACATTTGGTTTAGAGCACAGTTTGTTGTAAATAGGCCCGAAGTTTAATGTCCTTTGTACCAAGCAGATTTTGGAGTTGAATTGATTGCATATAGATTGAGTATCTCTACCAAAATGATTTGTGCATTTCCTTCATTATTGTTTCATGTAGATTAAATTGTAGTATTGTAAGAAAACTGCGATGTCTCGACGACAATTGTTCAAAACGTGTGTACGTTAGTCATAAGTATGACCTCATGTGCAACCGACAGCGGCGCTCCGCACAGCGGTGTCATGTTCAATTGAATTACACGCGCGCTTTTTATTGTAGGAAACCTACAATTGTAGTCTTACATACGCCGTAGTTAACACTAAAGGTTAACATTTAGTTTATTGAAATGTATCAAACGGTGGGGCCGGGGACGGGTGCGGCAGGGGTTGGTGGTATCGCACGAACCCCTCGGCAAAGGCGAAATTTTAAATATTTTATCTAAATAACTTGCAGCACACCAACTATCGTTTGATAGTAGATATATAGTCTTGCATATACTTCCATATTTATGTTTCTAGTTAAATATTGGAGGCGTTTGGCATTTTTTCTTTTCTGCGGAAAACCAAGTTAAACTTTTTGTTAGAGAACCTGTTATAGAACCATGCCTCCCACGCGCATGTGTCTAATGCATGATTCGCGGTTCAATATTGTGTACCGACATTTTTATAAAATGCGCTGTGATAACTGATAGTAATTACACAAAAATGAACCAGAATGTTGACTTACGTAGATTGCGCCGTGACGTTTTTTACGAATAACGTCGAAAGATTTTCCCTCACTCTTCTTTTCCATAATTTTGCGCGAAGTACA
The DNA here is from genome assembly GCA_018244895.1 of Myscelus amystis hages. Classification (NCBI taxonomy): domain Eukaryota; kingdom Metazoa; phylum Arthropoda; class Insecta; order Lepidoptera; family Hesperiidae; genus Myscelus; species Myscelus amystis. The sequence continues at coordinate 12,739 of DWQT01001958.1, read as the reverse complement.
AAAATATTAGGCCACATACTTCTTGTTAGACACAAAATTAACAGTTAGGTCGTGTTCACAAGCTTTTTATATATATGTATGACTTACATTAAACAAATATCTATATTGTACGTTGTTTAAGGACTCGTGTTGGCCTTATTTGAAAGTCATGATTTTTGTAGCCTGACGAAACTGTGTTTTGTTATAAAGATGTATATGTATTGTGTAAATAGTAATAAAGTTCTATAAAAATGTGAGTTTGATTCATTTTGACTTATTTCCACTTAGGTATACGTATTTCCAGTTAAGCTAAAGTGCACTAATTAGGTATCAAAGAATAGGAACTCTTAATTGATGTACATCATGAATAAATCGTGCAAGTAAACTAAAACGTTATGGTTTATATATAAACGCACTCATAGTATCCTAGAAACGGAATCATATTTGCGTAGTCTTACCGGTTCATTAAACAAATTTTAGGCAATATACTGATAATGGAATAATAAACAATGATTACACTGGCTGTTCTTCTTAACATGCTTTGTTAGCTATCATTTTAAAAAGTGTGATAGTTTTGCTCTACGCATCTGGGAAGACCAGTCAGTTATGTCAAAATTTTTAATTGTAATAAACAGTGGAAATTACTGTACACAAAATTATTAATTTATGACTTGTGTTTATACTGCTATTTAATGGAAATTCGCGACACACATCTTTTATTTTATAATTTATTAATTATCTCAGAACCCTCACGGCAAACAGACTGGTACATGTTTTACAGCGTTGTATATAGTAACGGAACGTTATGATAGTTAAATGGCGCTTGTGTGTTACTTCTGTATTTTGTTTGAAAAAAACGTCGTCTTGACGACAGATTTAGTGGATTTTGTATGAATTCCTTACTTAACTTTACTATGAGTTTGTTAAATTATGGATGAAACTCTAAAAATTCAAGCTCAAACGTCAGAAATCAAAGTGAGTATACTTTTTATATCACCTATCGTCTTAGATCTCGATATTGATAGTCGCTGCAGATATTTTTAAACATTGCACGGTAAGAACTGTTACAGAAATTAATAGTTAGATAAAATTGAACCTTCCACGCACTCGTTTGGTACCTCAACATAATGGAAAGTGGCTCTAAAAGGCTTTCTTTGTATCTTTTCTATACCATTAATAGTTACAAATTTTTACCCAACTTTATTTATAATTTTGTATATTTTTAGAATGTCCTTCCGGATGTCGTACATTCTCAACAGATTCCCGTTTTGGGGGATGTCGTAAATGATGAAACAGAAACGAAACTCGACACAGGACAGAACTCTAGGGGGCAGTCGAAAGAGAGCGAAAATTCGCACGTTGAGGATGAAATTAGCGAAATTGAGTCTATATCAGAACATATCCCTTCGAATATGGACTACTCTGTCACAGAATCGGAGAACGTCGGACAGCCTCATAGTCAAGACCTTAAGGTGGAGCCTGGTGCAAGAGAGTCTCACGAAAGTTCTATAAATGTTCCTTTAACTGACTCCAATCACACTGAAAGCCATGCTTCCAGAAATCAACAAAAACAAAGCACATCTTGGAATCTTGACGTACATCCTGTTAGTGAAGTACACCTAAGTGAAGAGAGTCCGGTCAATTTAGCCGTGTCATCGGATACATCAAAAGATATTGCTCAGGAACAGAAATTATTATCTGAAAGGTCTCATGAGGGTCACTCCGTAATAGAATCTCAGAAGAGTGAATATCTAGATTCTCTTAATGAAAACTTCAGTGAGAGGTCTGATCAAATAGAAAATGATGCTTCTTTAGAGAAATCGAGTATTTCAGCAGATAAAGAACCAGATTGCCCTAGTATACATAGTTCAGGATCAGAAGAAATTATAAAGCTAGATATTCGAGGATGCAGAGGAGTAAATTTTCCGCTGCAGTCTGCCAAAATAATATTCGGACCGCCACCAGAGGGGAGTACGATATTGGGTGTAAGTGAACCAATTCCAGTCTTTCAAAACCTATTATCTCCATTTCTTGTTGGTGCTACTGATGGTGTTAAAGTGGAGGAGATATTTGATGACAATGAACCACCACTTATTAAGGAAATTACTTTGGACAAATCTGAGCATTCAGAAAGCTCTTGTGATAAGATGGAACAAGATTTACTGGTAGAAGAAGTGACCGTAGACAATGATCAAAAGAAGAAAGAGAAAAATGAAAGTGAGATGCCGGCGACACCTAAATCCACAGCCCCTGAAGAAACCGCGTCATTCAGCACTTTAACGACAGACTATAAAACAATTTGTGAGGAGTACCAAGAGAAGGTACTTGTTGTTTATGGATTGTGCCTCTGTATTTGCCTGATCTATGTTGTGTTCCTGCTTTGCCTCTTAATTATAATAATACCAATTGCATGCTATATTTACATATTTATCACTCTAACCTATATAATTTTCGACAGCATGACCAAGAATACTATTGGATTAATATTTTCCTAGTTATATTGTTATTGTATTAATTGCCTTGTGTGTTCACTTATATGTTGTTTGCACAATAAAGAAACTTAAACAGTATTTATGTTGATCTTAATAGTAGATTTATTTTTAGTTAGCAAAAGCATTGGCATCCTACTTTTTTTTTATAAAATCTATTCTTAACATTACACATGAAAAGTATAAATTTATGTATGTGGGGTGTTGGTTAGTCTTAATATTGAACGGCACACTCAATCTGGATTCTAATTAGTTCACAGTTTAGAACACTTGTTAGACACTAATAAGTATCGGGTCAGACACTTTCCAATTAACTGTGAGTGGATATTCTTTGCTATATAGACTTTACATCAATGTTTTCTAAATTATTGCTGTACTGATTTGGAATATCTATTGATAAAAGTAGTCCAAGATGTTTTAATGAGAATGATTTTTGGCTGTAGGTCTCATTGGCATCTTCAATTACATAAGACATTTCCAATGACTAATGTCCATGTAAATGTTTAAAATATCTTGACAGCTGTCGAGGAGAGGCGTTTTGTTGTGTTTATACAGTTGTTTTTGAGCAATTTTGTTTACTGTATTATGTCTGTGAGCATCGAGTTCATTTGCATATAAGTACATGCTATGCTTGTTGTCATGTGTTTTGATGCTTGGTCTGTCTTTCAGCTTGAGCACTTGGAAGACGCTATCACAAGCCGTGACAAACTAATAGAGGAACTCACCGTCTCATTGCAGCGGGCAGATCGCGAACAGGACGATTTGAAAAATGTTAATAGCCACCTCACTGCTGAACTTCAGAATTTGCAGCATTTCGTAGCGGACCGATCTCAGTCCGAACATGACACTATTAAGGCGCATCTGTCGGACTTTATTAAGTACAACGCAATGGTAAAAGACGACAGTACAAAATTTTACTCCGCTCTCATGAGTGGCACCGCATCCCTCCAAAGTTCGAACGGTGAAAAAGATATGGATCGCGAGGAAATCACCGTTAATTATTCAAAATCCGACCTGAGGTCCTCCGGATCGTCCGACGACTTTCAAACGGGCTTCGAAAATAAACTGACGATTTTATTGAATAAGTTCGAAAGCTGCATAGAGGAGAATCTTAGAAATAAGTTAAGGGAAAGCTTGATACAGATCCTGTGCGACGAGATCGGTAAGATGCGGCTGGAGAACGACACGGAGGTGAGGGAGTTAGAATCGCAGATGAAACAGGAGCAGCAAGCGTTTGCCATTGAGACGCGGCGCCTGCGGGAGCTGCTTGCGTCGGTAAGGGCGGGCAGCGCGGAAATAGACGTTCTCCGGCAGGAGCTGAGCGTGAAACACGAAAAGGAGATGGAGAATTTGAGAACTTACTTCGAAAAGAAATGCTCCGACATGGAAAGGAGGTAAATCCATTTTTGCCTGATAATGCCATATTCTCTATTCTAATTGAATTTACAATGTTTGGATATGAATTTTAATATTGGCGTTTTTTTACTGCTGCATAGGGTTCAAAAGTGAGTACACGTGGTTTATTATAATAATATTTAATTTATTTTTCTCGATGCCACAATCGACCGCACGGTCCTGCCGTGCTTTTTCAAATATATAAACACATTATAGGATACATAGAATGAAAAGGTTGGGTTGAGTATGATCGTCTATTTATAAATATACGTAAAGGTTGTTGAACGAAAATGTGCAGCTATTCGGAAGAAGTGTGGCGCGGGCGGGCGTGCGCGTCCCCGCTGGGCTCGGCGGCGTCGGACGCGCCCGAGCGCGACTGCGAGCTGGCGGCGGGCGACGGCCGCCGCCGGGCGAGGAGCGCCGAACTACCTTCGCTCACGATGGAGGTAGGTTATATCACAATTTTAAAACACCGCTAAACACATTTAGTATGCTTAAAATACACTCAACAGTATTCGGTATATCCACCGTTAAGAATGCAAACAGTATGTGTGTAACGAAATGTTACGATCAATCAATATCACATTTATAGTGATAATTTTAAATAATCACTTACAATGTTATTGTACACTACAATTGCAATAATTGTTCTTAACAATTTTTTTTAAATACAGATTAAAAATGTATATTGTACCCTTTCCACAGACTTCCACACCTCTAGAACAATCTCTGAAGCAAGTGAGCAAAAAGCATGATCTATGTGTAGAAGAACTGAAGGCAGAACACTTGGCGTATATCCATGATCTTCAAGCTAGGCACAAGGAAACTGTAGCATCATTGGAAGAACGGGTTAGTGCATTCAAACATGTAAGCTCATAGATATCATTATCTTCTCCAACACAGTAGCTCATAGGGACGGCTATATAGTTTAAAACATAATGCAACCATTCCAATATATACCATAGACATGGTATTTTGTTGTTAGTCAACAAAGACAGTAACACAGACTATATTATTGTACTCTGTTTATTTTTAATGTAAGTAATTGAGTCAATTCCAAAGCAAAAAGAGGGATTCTACAAATTTGAAGCTTGGATGTAAGTCTGTCTGTGGCATCGTAACTCTGAAACTTCTTTACCAATTTATTGAATTGATATTATAATTGTATTAATGTACACAGATAACACAACTGAAAGCTCATATACAGACCGCGGAAAACACCGAGGCCAACGTCTCAGTATACCAACAGGACATTGATTTGGAACTCGAAAAGGTCAGTGTCTATAATGAATCACTTTTTTCTTTTATCTATAGTATTTGTCCCGCTTTACCGTGGTAATGAATGTTTGTATTTACAACACTAAGTGCCTATTTCAATGGTTATGTTCACACAAACATTTGAAATATGTTCTATAGATGATTACATGTGTGAACATTTACAATACCTACTTAGAAGTAGGATCTTAATGTTTATGGAAATTAAACAATTTGGTACGTTAATGAAAGAACTATCTTTTTTAGAATTAGAAAATTGAAAGAATTCTCTTTACCGTAGTATTGCCTTACATTAAATGTTGTTCTTCTATAGTTAGTAAAACACTATTGTGTTTCACTATTAGTGTTTGGTGTTTAAATTAATTTATTTACTACTAATATCTACTTGCATGCCAAAACTATCAATACATACTAAATATGTATGATTATTTGTTTTAGTTACAGATAACAGTTTATTTTTTGTTTTAATAATATCCTTCGTTTTATAAATACTTATATTTTTGAATGTGTCTAATGAAGATTAAAAAAAAATGAAAACAAATTATATGTGCAAAGCTATTGCTAAATTCTGTGTATCAATGTTTGTATCTTGAATATTGTACGAAATGTAATATAACCAATACACTTGTGTACACATACAATATGTACATTGTACATATTTTTATACGTATTAAGTTAAGAATAATGAACATACTTGTAAATAGACTTAAGTTTAAGCCGGTCTGGGTTCAACATTTCCTTTATCTACAACTGTCCATAAAATGACAGCTGGAATTTAAAAACGCATGGTTCTCAATCATGTGGTTTATATGGTGCTGGGGACCTCACAATCCATGCAAGTTCACATTTAAGTCACTTTTCAAATTCATGGGAATCTTATCTATATTTTTGGTATTGGTGGTTCGTCAACCACTCTTACATATATGAAACTATTGCACACATTTATTCTTATCTTTTAAATATCAAGGGTATCACGTCTCGCTACCCTCCCCCCGCCCCGCGCGCCCTCACTCCCGCTCCCCCCTCTCAACTATGGTGTCTCTTGTGTACATACACGTCGTCTAATGCTATGTTTCTGTGCATGCATGGAATGCGACTAACACGCTCGTGTGTGACCTAACCGGGCGGCTTGCTTTCCCCCGCGCCCCCGCCCGCGCCCCGCCTGCCCACCCCGCGGAGCAGGACGCGCAGCTGCAGCGCCGCGTGGAGGAGGTGAGACAGGAGATGTTGCAGCAGCTGCAGGAACAGCTACAGGTAAATGATGGTACCAATAGAAGGATGATAAAGGATTGTATTTGCGCTAGAAGGAAGTGTATTGAACGTTTGTTATCTCATTTTCTTTTAAAAGCGATTCGGAACGCAGAGCCTATCTATAGTAAGTCACATTGATACGTGCGAGAGTAGTTCACGACTTTTCTGAATATGATACCTATTCGTATGTCGCGGCATATATTGAATAGCATTTAGTAATCATGAATGTATTTACACTTGACATGCGTCATAGACTTGCAACCACTGATGGACCATATTGCTACCATTAAATCGATACACAATATTGCTATCCATAACTCTCAGCCACTGTTAGGTAAGGATATGATCTATATTTCCCGCCAGTCCGCACTGGAGCGGCGTGGCCCATGTGTGCTTGTACGCTGCCTCAGCTGTAAAGACCCAAACACATCGAAAACATTCTGCTACTGCAGTGTAAAAGGGATAAGGTAGTATGCGACTTGGCAATTTTTTTAAGAGGGTAGTTACAGGTTGTGTTTTATCGCCGATCTATCGTAGTCTGAGGAGCGTCCAAAGCCGATGGTAGCTACAGAAATTGAGAACGATCATTACCTTTACGTGCCTATAAATAAAACAATATGAACGGTTAAAGTATAATTTTATTGCTCGCCGTCCGATCATCAAACCCGGAAAGCACACCTTGCCAACGTGCAACTGGGTCGCCGCAACTGGCACGCCCTTAGTCACCTGAGTTAGTATATGGTTCTCTAATGATTTGTTATTTATGATTTTATGTTACTGTAAGGATTTTGACCTAATCAGCTCGTACTGTACTGTACGAATAATGCTGAATCTTCCAAATAAGTATATAATTATTTTTTATAGTCTCGGGAAACTTATTTCTCTTATGGATATCCGAAAGCTCATAAAGCTGGTGTGTGAAAAAATTGGATCATTGCCGAAGATTTTATTTCATATGGTATGAAAGCGGATGAACGAATGACGTTAGCACGTTCGCAGCGACGCGGCGCCGGCACACGATTAGTTCAATGTCGACCGTTCACTAATGTTACTCGTTGGATTACGATTTTCAAATTTAGAACACGCGAAAGAAATGTTTAAGGTGGCAATCCTTCATGTTTGCCTGCCCGTATGGAGAATGTAAACTAACAATGATTATCTATGGATTTGGGAATCCTGGACATTCAAGGGCGATCATAGATAACCTATTGTATTTGGAAACGTGTGCTATCTTATCACAGTATTTTATGGTACGGCTAATGACAATGTATCGTTTAGTTTTAAAGAACACGTGGAGTAAAAATTGAATGTTTGCAACGGCTTGGTTTTTTGTATTCCTTCCTCCTTTCCGAATACGGCCTCATATGTAGCTCTGTTGTAGAACATAAAATTGTAATTAGCTGCGAGAGTACCACAACTGAAATCGAAATATTCTTATAAGAATTCAAGGTGTAACCTTACTGCTACAATGAAATAATCAAAACTTTGAAACGGCTTCGAGAACGCGTCAAGCTTTAACGAGGATTCCCTACGCCCGTAGGTTGGCCCCCGGCCAGCCGAAAGTACTCCATTAATAAAAACTAGGTGGCCGCACTGGACGCACAAATAGACCAAGGTTCACTTCCCAATACTTGTTTTGACTGTTCACCACACCACACCTCCCGGCCTCAGCTGTACTCGAGGCTACGCTGGATTTTTGGATGAAGCAGTAAAAAAAGTGATCATTTTGTGTAATGATGAAAATGAATATCTTGTGATTGAAAACACTTTTCTTAAAATTTATATACAATCAGTTTAAGTATTTTTCAATACGGTGATGGATAAATGTGTGCATACCTTTAAATTGGTGTTGTGCTGTGTCCAGTGTTGTGTTTTGTTTGTGCAATGACAATAATGCGATAAGGCATGCCGGATCGGAACTATCTGCACATTTGTGATCGACGCGTGAGTCTCATTTTTGATTCTGTCAATAACAGTTTTTTACTTTGCTGGATTTAATCTGTTCATTCTTCTTCTTGTTACTTCTGTGTCTCCTCTTGTAAAACATGAAGTCAACAAAATCTTCTATCAGTTATTTCACTTAAATTTACTTGTTGAACAATGCGAACTCTTTTTATTGTTATTACAATGTGCATATACGTAAATGTCGCGCGCTGAAGTGTTAGTTATTCATATGTTACAGTGGTTTCAATGTATCCAAGTATTGACAAAGAATTTCTCTGATACTGTGTTTTATATCATACTTAAAAATGCCAAAACGAAAGCATGAATTTATCGCAATGGCAACATCGAAGGAAAAAAAAGTTCAATGGAAGTATTTCGATTCCAATTTTAAACTTGGGCCGTACAGTCATCGGGTGCTATCGGGCCGCCATCTTGAGATATGGGGTTAGGTTGGCGGCAGGCCAGCGCAGACTGACATTTCTCGCGTGGTTGACCCGCTTCTCAACTCCACGCAGTCTCTGGGACGGTGTGGCTGGCCTAATAATACAAAAAAATCAAAATAAATAAAGACCCTCTCACAAATTGTTATAGGTATAATAATGGCCAGTACTAGAAATATTAATATTTTACTAAACTATTTGTCAAGTGATTTGCCTCTTGGTCTAGTGGCTAGAGACCCTAATTGCCAAACCGAAGATTGTTGGGCCCATACCCACCTCGGACAAACATTTATATAATGGTCACATTTATTTTTGCTATGTATCGCAGGTGCCCGGTTATAGGTATGACACAGGCATTAATTACCTAAATTCGCATCAGACCGCTGTGTTTGGAACTGTCCTTATTTTTTTATTTAATACATTAAAAGATGAAAAAAAAAGTCATACCAATGTTTCACTAAAAAACGAGTCCATTTCTCTAACGCATATAAGTTCGATTGTAATTTATTGCGCACGTATGTACCCACCTATGTAGTTACTCCTATATTCAAACACGTCCGTCGTTCTGTTCATGCAATAATGCTAATCAGTAAATGAGCAAACAATTACAGTACACATCATACCCTAGGGACATGCGACTCTGTGCTACTATTGTATCTTCCAAGTTTTACCGGTCTAGAAAATGAACAAGAATTGTCATGAACTTGATGAGAAATAATACACAATCCACACTGTTACGAATGCAAAAGCAACTATGTTTGTTACGCTTCCACGGCCAAACAGCTGCACCGATGTCGCTGAAATTTAATCTGGTGATAATCTGAAGATTAGAAAGGGACATGGCTAGGTTTTTTTTAACATTCAACCCCTTTAATAATGAAGTAGGGGTTGTAATATAATATGAAATACCTATAAATTATAGCATTTCTACACCCAGTAATTATGATATGAGAATAAATATTTTCAAGTTTTAATAAAATGGAATCCGAATAAACATTGTTATGACAAGTTTTTTTTCTAATTACTGCTTAAATGCTCTGATTAGATTTGCACTGTAAACATATTAAGTAATTACCTTTCTTGTAGGTCCTCATAATAAAAGGTACATTATTAGTTTGTTTTCGTATTTTGTTATTGTATCGACGACCGGCTGCTCCCGATAAGGAGGGGTCAAATAAGATGTGCATAGTATATTATATTTCATTTATTCTTTAGCCATCGGCTGTGAAGACGATTAGTGCGTTGTGTTTGTGGGTTAATTGGAAATGTGTAAACTGTGATTTTAATTTGTTAGTGGTCAGTGTGTTGCGTTGTTGCAACATTTGCGAGCCGGATGGGGGATGTTATTGTGAGTTTATTATCTGTAGTTGTGCTGTTATTTTGACCTTAAAATAGTTTAGGATAGTATTAGTCTCATTTTAATAAGGGGGACAAACATAAATTGGTTGATTTTGAGTCTCTCATAAACCCGTAAAATTAATTAATAATATTATTCATTATGTAGGTATATCGTATACGATAGGTATATCGTATAGGTCATTGCGATACAGTTAAATGATGTATGATTTCTCAGAATATATTGATAAGTTTGTCATGTCAACGTTAGGTATGTGTAAGTATTGGGTGTCGCGTAATTTTTTAAGGTCGACAAGCAATGGCATCAAATCACCGCCTATTGGTTTAATGCCGGTGTATTACATATGGGCCGATCAATTAAAATCAATCGATGATGGTGTTAACCGTGTTAATCTCGATCTCGTGGCAATTTCGGTATAAAAAGCCTGTATCTTGCCCTGTAACCTCCTCTATCTTCCAGTGAAAACTGCATTAAAATCGGTTCAGCCATTCCCGAGACTTGCCCGGACAAACCGAAAGACGGATATTTTAAAAAGTTTGTTCTTTTACTGTCGTATTAATAACTGTAATCACTTGAGACAACACAATTATTTTGATATCATAGACAGACTTCAATAATTCTATTTACATGTATAGATATGTCTGTTTATCAACTGTCTTATTACGACGGCATGGCACATATTGTGTCTAGTTTGAGATGAATTTGCCGTATCTTTTGGTGTAATAGTAGAATGTGGCAAATAGGCAGCCAGCCTGATGGTATGTGGTCACCGTCGCTTATAGACACCTGCAACACCAGAGGAACTACAGAAAATTTTAACGCTACGTTAGTCTGAAGGCATTATTGAGACGAGCGTTCGTTATCTTCGACCAAAGGGTTAAAGGAACTGAAGGCACCATTGAGGCGAGTGTTCTGAAGGGTTCCCTCCGTGCAGGTGCTGCTGTCGGACCCGGACGCGGAGCTGTCGAGCTGGCCGCTGGAGCTGGTGGCGCTGCGGGACAAGCTGCACGGCGACGCCGCCCGCGCGCACCACGACACGCAGGTAATGTGGACACTGCTCAACATTTACCACCCGCCTCGCCTCCATTGACGCCATAGGGCATGTCCACACTTAGAAACAGACGGCACAAAAACCAGGAGGACATCAGTCTCTAGGAGAGGATTAAAAAGAGGGGCGGAATTGTTTAAAAAAAATGATTAGGCAAGCATGCACTGTATCACGTTTGTAGGCTATTTATGGTATTCTTAAGCACATACTGCCTAAAGATTGGTCTATTTATTTATAAACGTTTTTTAACGTTTTACTTATAATTTAAATTTTTAATATTTGTTGTATCGTAATCATAATAGCGGTGGATAGTGTATCTTCTTTTAGTTCAATTGGCAGAGTATTAGAAAAAATAAAGACGAATATGGAATCCAATGAAATGAATATTTAAAAGTGGCACGTTGCCGTTTGTTAGAAGGTTACGTCTTCCCAATACTTTGGTATACGTGAATAATGTGGAAACCTATCGGTAACTCGGTGGTCGTGTCTCAAAATGGCCGGCGAAGTAAAAGTGCAGTGAAAGCACGCGAAATGACTAACGGCGCATAGCGCTGCGGCGCCGCGCGGCCACCGACAGGGGCGACGGCCGTATCTATGGGCGACTTCTATTAATACTGCCCACCCTCGCATTCCCCACCAGTGAGTACACAACACCATCCAATCGTAAATCTGAATAAGCGAACGTGTTAATTGCTTTTTATAAAACTCCAAACTGTTTTGGGGTGCCCGGGTTGAATTCCGGGAACACTTTGTCGAGATGGGGGCGGGCGAAGTTGTTTTTGTCGATAGTTTACATTTCACTTTAGACACAAGCTGTCGAGTCAATTTTAGTTACATTTGTAGATCGCTCTAAACACGGCCCCCCTACACATATTCATTTTCCGAGAGCTGCTGTAACCAAAGGGCTAGACGTTGAAACATCTTGAGGATATATAAACAACGTATAGGTTTACATTGCAAACTAAGTCGTGTTAAGTCTACGACGAACGAAGGCCTTGACATTATCACCCCAAAAGGAGACCAGTGTTTAACACTGCAACAAAAAAGTCCTGAAGATGGTGATAAAGAAATTGAAATATTCGCCATCAAACTGTTCAATCGCTTATCGGCGATACTGACCAATTTGCGATGAAGTTTATTGACTCGTCGAGCCATAATTGTTTTCATTAGACATGACATTTCCAATTGTCCCTTGCGCTGACGGGAACATGACGACGGCCGACCGCGCGCCAACCGCTCGTGACGGCGGCGAGCGAGGCCGGTGACGTGAACGCGAACGTTGCACGTAGCGCGTACGTAGCGCGACGCACTGAAATGTGTACGCAGACATTCGCGACCTGTAGTCGATTTTGCTCTTAATTGCTTCTGTGCATAGGGATCATTGTCGTGCGGTAAATTGTTATGAAAAGGTTTGTGTAGTTTTTCTGCATCGATTTATGAATGAAATATGTTTTGTTTTAATATATATCATTGTTTTTTTTTTAATATATAATATGGAAGTAGAAGACGAGCATGCAGTCCACCTGATGGTAAGTGGCTACTGCCGCCCATGGACATTTGT
>DWQT01001957.1:0-15274 GCA_018244895.1 Myscelus amystis hages | reverse complement strand
TTAATAATGAACAATTATTTTAATTAATTAATTATAAACAATATAAGCATGTCTTACATTTGCACGCCATGTAAGGCAAAATATGAATTGAAGTAATCATTCTGTAAAATCTTTAAAGATACATTTTTTTCCAAATAAACGCCATCGCCTTTGTCTTTGCTTCATTGAAAAATTAATTCTTATATAATAGTAAACATGTAAAAATAATTGTTATTGTAGGTAATGTGAGCCGCACCGTATGTACCTATATTAATAATTAATTATTTCTTTGTCGCCGCTCAAACAAGCTTCCAAAAAAAAAATCACCGTTGTTAAAATGTATTTTTTGTGTTGATATTATTTATTCTCGCTCTTAAGTTTTGCTTCCTATAGGTACCAGTTTTATTCATATATGTACAACTACTACTTAAAGCGTCATTTTATTTCAAATCTAATGAATCGAAACACACCTATGTAGGTATCTTCAGTGTTCAGTGAAAAGAAAGTTCTCTGTTCCATTTAAATATTATAAGTAAGTACGTGGTATATTGACTGCAGTTGCAGAGTTTCACCTAAAGGAAACGAAGGCTATTTCACAAGAGTTTCGGAGAGAGAAGCGCAATTTAGCAAATTCTGTGCAGTTTGCAAATATGTTACACATATTTAATATGTACAATAAGTCAGGTCCACATTACTCCAGTCACGCTAGTGCGGCGCGGGCCCTCTTTCTTTTTCTTGTAGCAAATTTCGCAACAATCTCACTTATTATGCCACACAAATTTCCGTGCCCCCGCCCGCCTCTAGACGTGAAATTAAAATTTCCTACGACCCCCCTTCTTGTATACCACTCGAATTGCTTAATAAATATTGCTACTTGTTGTATCTATTTATCAGAGCTGAACGTTATGATGGTTAAAAGATTTTTAAAATGCTCAACGTATATTTTTAGTGCTATTAATATATAATAAAGGAAACCTATTTCGTAAATGACGTTGGCAGAATATTTTGCTATGGCGTTAAAAATATTCGCTAAGATCAAAAATAGTGTTTTGCTGTGAAATATTTTAAATTATTCAGTGGATTTACATATTATCGTAATTAAACATTTAATATTCTTGTATTCCGTTTTTATGAACATTGTTTTAGTTTTATGTTTCCAGTTTAGATCAAAGTACAGTTAACTTTATGTAGTGTGAATGTGCTTTTATAGTTATTTAATTTAATAAACGACGAGCAATATAATTTGTCGCAAATTAAAAATTAATAATATCGTGAGTGTCTAAATCTATGTCACATTTTCCATACCTGAATATATTGTCTTCTGACGTTGACTCTGTTTCTAAAATTAATTAGTGATCTTTAATATGTTCTCATAATATTCGTTGAGACGACAGATGTTTCATGTCGGCCAAAAAATCCATTACAGCAATAGGGATCCTCTAGTGGTCATCATCCCGATAGTGTATTACAATCGGGTTTTACGGGACCTTCCTGTAAGACACTCTTGAATACCGAATACAAGATATATCTTATAGGTACATAAGAATACCACTAAAGCTATTTGCGAGGTGCAGGAAAGTAATGAAATAATGTGTATTTATAAAACGTAGTATGACGTTATTGCAATTCTCCACTTGATGAGCTGATATTTTTAGGGCATTCCGTATTTTCGCTGCCAATAAGAGGGCAGTAAAGGCAATTATCCGTTTAAATTGTTATTTCTCTCGACGTAAGCCAATTTAACGTTGACAATCGCAAATGTAATACATCCGGCCCCTTACATTTTTGCTTTTCTTTACATTTATTTATACGACTACGAAATCTAAGCTTTTTGCAACTCAGTTCTCAAGGAACAGTAAGACCAAAATAATCAATCTTTTTGACACACTTTGTAGACTGCAAGTAAGTTTTTATAGATTTCAGTTTAGAAATATTGCGTTCCGATATGAATAAAAGAATATGCAACTACATCCAGCATGGCGTCCTTGGGCCCTGCAGCTCTGGAAGACGGCCACGGTCAACCCCCCTCTTCGCGTGCCCGCCCCCCCCCCCCCCGCCAATACAACTGGCCTTGGGTCTTACTGGGTCTTGCTGGCTTGACGTTTTACTGACCGTACTGCAATAACAAGGTTGACCACTTGTATTTATGAACGTTTAGTCCCTCATCTGCTTCTGTTCTCTTACGCATTGGAATAAGATTCCTACTAGAAGTCAACACGTTTCACTCAAGTGTCATTTCTATCATTGGTGTCACCAATAAGACGTTGCTACCTAATAAGTTTCAGCTTAAATATAAGAACGACTTAACCATTCTATTAGATTTCTTGTGCATAGAAATATTTGTAGTGTTGAATTGGTTATCGAATATGATTGAAATGCCTTCATGTTTTTATTAGATTGATTGGACTCATGGTCTAGAGGTGAGTAAAACTGACTCACTCAAAGATACGAGTCCCGCTTAAAGAAAATGATTTTTCTGATCAAAATTAGTAATAGTTCTTCTGTCTGTGTAAAATCATGTATAGATAAGCGAGGGTATTTATTACTTACATATTGCCTCCGTTTTTTTTGTCAGAAGAACGTATGTGAAATTGTCATAAGTTATTATTAAGTAATATTTTTATTATTGGCGGGCAACACCAGTGAATGGCGTGCTTCAAGGCAAGTGCTCCTTCTTTCCTGCAAAACATGCGTACACTATCTTTTTGTACCGGTGCTGCATTTTGAACAGTTATTTTATAATACTACTCATGCTACGACACAAATAGGATTCTTATTTTTAGACAACAACATAATTTTCAATTCATTTGAACCAATTTAATTTAATTCTTGGGTGTTTGTTTCAGGTTATTATGCGGCTGACGGGGTAAGTGGTAGGTGCTTGTAAGACTAAGGACATTAGTCTAAATTAGAAAGTCCAATGTCTCTCAGCAAAGATATGATAGAGAATTTTAATTACAGGTACTTCTTACTTTTCAAAAGTCATAACGCAGGTACCCTTTATTTGTAAAAAAATTAGGCAAATATCCAAAAATGTGATAAGTTTAATATTTCAGTTCAAGTATTTACTTGTAGGTATGTGGAAATATTGTAGATATCAATAATTCCTGAAATAAATACTGCCGCCTTTTTTAAAGCAGCTGTAACATGAAATATTTCAAACACGCGGTCGGAATAATCTTTCAGAATTGGACTTTTTCTGGTTGTACTGTCTCTGGGATACGGTCATCGCGTACCATCAGGTGACTTGTACATGAACGCGCCAGTTAAAAAAATTAAATGCAAATATCAACAGACAGATACTTAAATACAATGTGAAATATCTACAATGTCAAATGTAATCGGGAACAATCATTTAGTTTCAATCCACGCAGGAAGTTTAACGTCTGTCACTTTTTATTGGCTGCAAATAAAGTTAAAAGGACTTCTATGCGCAATTACCCAATTGGTGTAATTGTGGCTGTCACGTTCACCACGTTGACGGTCGTTTCGGAGTGACAAAACAAGTTTACATCGAATTTTAAAGCGTCGGATCTATAAACTGCTCGTTAAATCTCAAACGCGATACTTGTAAATTTCCTCAGGAGTCGAGAACTTTTACGATGGACGCTCGCCCCGCCCACCTGAGACTTTGTGGCTTCACGATGCTCTCTGCACATCGATCCTCTATAAAACTGGACGAGATGGCCCGGCGGCATTTCTTTGGCGTGCTGTAAATTCACCATCACATGACTATGTATTTGTAGTTAATTATTTATTGGTGCATTGAACATAACTCTTAACTGCGAGTAGGTACTTGGGTGTCTATTCGCGAGCACAGCTTTAAACATTTTATGGCCCTTCGTTTACCTATATTGTGTTGCGAAATCATTCGAACATTTCTTTTCTTGTTTATGAATAAATGTTAACATACCGTATAAATGCTAACAAGATGTTGTAAGCGAAATAGTTTTTGCATACTTTCTTATAAAGGTAAAATTATATAGGTGCCTATGAACGAAACGTTCCAGACTGTGAATATTCTTCGAGTTGGAGTCTGAATATTAGGTAAAAAGGTAGGCACCAATTTGAAATCTTTTCGTTAATGATAAGAGTTCTAGTAGGAAGTGCTAGCGTATTTGTTACATAAACCTGCACAAGAATATTACGCTTTGCTTATAAGAATGTCATCGAAGCAACACTTGGAGGATTTTTTTAAGAGAAGCATTCCAATGAAAGTTGTTTGTTATTGACTGTTAATAAGAATTATTTTTTCTATATTGCCCGTGTATTAACCGTAGAGTGTTATTGCATTGATGCCCTTACCCGAGACCAGAGTTAGCTGGTAGTATAGAAGGACTCACATTGAATTCTATTTTGACTTCAACTGGAAACAAACACAATACAAATTTCATTGTTAAGTAAAAAATATGTCTCAAACTAAACCCGTTTTTATATCGTTAATTATACTGACTGTACTTTCTGTTCTAATTAGTTTACAATTAAGAAAAAATATTACATAACTTACTTTGAGTAAATATCAATATGTAGGTATATGTTGAAAATGTAGGTATATGCTAATTATAAAATATGAAGTATGTAAATATCTTATTTAATAGTTATTTAGATCACTAGCTAAAATTTGTTACTGAATTAATGTGTGAATGAATACATTCTTAATTATTGACAATAAATTAAATTACTTTCACTGAGAATTAAAAAAAATAAAACTAAGACAAATTTACTTTTTAATTGAAACTAGTTTAGTCACCAGTTTACATACCTCAATTTAATATGCACATATTTCTTAAGAACACACAATGTAATAATAGTTACAGATGAAAAGAATGCTATGTTTAATACTAAATAATAGTCCATTCCTAGCGTCAGTTAAGTTATTGCAATGGTTTATTTTAATTAAAACTTTTAAATTACATATGCTTTTTATCTTTAGGTAATTATCTTGAGATTAGAATAATTAGCAATAAATTATATTTATTGAGATTTGTAGAGACACAATTAAAAAAAAACTCTACCTAATGCGATTATTTTATAAGGCGCTTTGACGTTTTTATCCTCAATATACATTACACCTAAAGTTATACAGGTATAATTGTTTGTGTGTAATAATGAGAGCTTTAAATATCATTTGTACTCTACTAACATTTTTATTGCTTTTATATTTGCCTCACGTCTTCAAGCGAATTTAATTTGTGCCGCATAAAAAACAGGTTGAAGCGCTCCTCTATACGTGTCCATAGCTAATAAACTGAGGCGTCATTAACCTTTACTATTAACAACTAAGAAACAATTAAGAAACAATAAAAAATGCCCCCATCGTTAAACGAATGACCTAAACTATCGATATCATGGTTTCTATACGTTTACGGCATAAACATCACAATAACAACATAAAACCTATACTTATGCAATGTTCTACTGCCACACCGCCATACCACCGACCTGATAAAGCTGAAAAGGCAAGTTAAGCCTATAAAAACCATGCACTAAACACAAGCGACAATCAAAAGTGTTGTAAATAAATAAAATTCTCACGCAATAAACGGTTTTATTCCAATAGTCGTAAAGTTTGTTATTGCACACGTGCTCAATGCGGTTACGACTTGTAAGTATGAATGAAACGTGCGACAGGGAGAAGGATGTTCGTCCGTGAGGGACAGAAGATGCCCGTCCGAGCACGTGGCCGGTGTAACACAAATCCGTGCAATTTATTTTTAATGACAGAAGTCAGTCGATTATAAGATTTTGTTTATTATATTTTTAAATAAACATAATATAATTTATATTTGAAATGAAAACAATGTCTTACGAATATTTTTCATTTACACCTGTTGTTTTTAGCTTTTAGTAACATAATGTATATTTACAAATATAACGGCATACAATCATTAAAGTAAAAAAAACCTATTGTGTAATGTAATGAATAAGTCACTAATAGAATAATCTGAAATGGATGTTACTTATGAACTTCAACAATTTTGTATCTAGTATCTAATATATTTTAAGTATTCTATTTAATTTACAGTGCTTTTCAATAGTCATAAAACAGTACGAGTACCTAAATATAGATAGATAGACAGATATATAACATTTTCATATGCTACTGAACTTACGTAATTAGTGATCATGTTATAGTAATTTGTATACAATCGTTATTCTTCTATATACTGTATTGCAGTTATTAAACAATTATTGTGATGATATAAAAATGTCACTTATATTAATTTTAGTTAAAATCTATAATTATTGTTTATAATTGCATATTTGAATATTTATTTATGTTTTTTTAAACAAAATTTTAAATATATTTGTACTGCCACTGTTTTGCTTGATACCATTCACTTTGACAGCTAGAAGTGCCGGAATGGTTTGTGATTGGCGGTGAATGTTCTGCACCGGATCACTATTGGCGTAGACGAGGCGGCCGCGGGGGAGCGCGGGGCCCGGCGCCATAACGAACAATGGCCGGCAGAATGGTCGTTAGCGAATAGCTTTTATCTCTTTCTAATATAAGCCACGCAGGTAGGAATTAATGAGACGGAGAGGGTTCTGACGCGTCGCCCCTCTCAATAGTCGCGTCTCGCTCGCACGCATTCGCTCCGTTTCGCCATCTCGCGCGCGGCGCGCGGCAGCGGTAACGCTCGCCACGACGGGGAATTCAGAGTCGTAGAGCCTCATACGCGGGTCATAAACGATCCGCGGCCATAGTAGAGGTGCACGCGCGAGAATCGATCCGAATCGCCGGCGATAAACGCATCTCCCGCGAGGCGATCGTCGCGCGCCGCGTCGCCGCCGAGCGATGAGTTCCAAGTTCATCATCGATAGCATGCTCCCAAAGTACCACCAGCAGTTCCATCATCAGAACTTATTCGCGGGCGCCGGGGCATCACCCATCGAGGCTTCGCTGTCGTCCTCGCTGTCTTCGTCGCTGTCGACGTCGCTGTCGTCCTCGCTGTCGGGAGGGCTGGGGGCGGCGGCGCTAGGGGCCGGCTCGCCGGGCGCCGGGAGCCCGCAGCGCTCCTCGTCTTCGTCGTCGGCGTCGCCGGGAGCGCCCTCGAGGATGTACCCGTACGTGTCGCACCACCAGCAGTTCGGCGGGACCGTGCCGTTCTCGGCCGGAGGCGGCCTTTCGGCGGACGACAAGAGCTGCCGCTACCCCGCCGCGGTGGGCGCGGACCCCATGGTGAACTACGCGCTGGGCCAGCACAACGGCGGCGCGGCCGTGTCGGCGGCGTCGGCCAGCATGGCGGCGGCGGCCCAGTTCTACCACCAGGCGGCGGCCTCCGCGGCCTCCGCGGCGTCGGCCGCCTCCGTGGACGCCATGGGCGCCGCCTGCTCGCAGCCTTCGGCCCAACCCCTGCCCGACATACCTCGCTATCCTTGGATGTCCATTACTGGTAAATGCTTTTATCCTTTATGCATGATTTGTTCCTTTTCGCGCCCTCCGTTGGCTTTGTATCTGAAATGAAACGGAGTTATTTAGTGTTGGTTGTGTTTGTGACAGTTTTACATCAGTAGGTCGTTATCAGTAGGCACTCATTAAGGGTACCTGTACATACAGACAACATTGCAAATTTTCGTTGTTTTCCGCAATCCCATTATCCGTAGTTGATTTCTATTCATTCCATACACGCTGTTCTTTGTGTCATCGCCTAGAAATATCTACTTTTTCGTTTGCAATTCGTTAGCTTTCGATTAATTTTCTTTGTTTTATCTATTATTTGCGTTTTTATTTTTGTGTAACATGCCACATTAAGTAGATTAGTTTGATATAGTATTGTAGCTGAAAAGAATTTAATAATGATTCAATAAATTCTTTATATGCCTAACTCTTTTTAAACGCTATGTTATGATACACAAAATTGGGTACCTACAATGAAAACTTTCACGCTTATGTTCTGAGTAATCTTACTAAAATAAACGAAATGATATAAGTAATTTAATACTGAATACATGGTTACATTAACCTATGTAACAATATAAAGGTAATAAGAAATGATTCTTATTGGATTTATGTAACAAAATGTTCACCTATGTTTTGGGTAATATTAAAAATTACTATACAAAGCAATATTATAAAAATATGTTATCATAATAATGACGGTATTAAAGCAATAAAAACAATATTTTATTACTTTTATGACCAATTATATATTTAATGTGGTTTGATATCAGCCGTATTAATTCATGTTTAAATTATTTGAGGTGCTATCAGTTTTAACGAGTCTACATTGTTTCTCTCTTCTTACTTCGCGCGGAACAAAAACGGGAAAGCATTTGATAGCGTAATTACACTATAAATCGATATATTTTAATAAATTAAATTAAATAGAGATAAAGACGATATTGGGTGAATCGCGAACTGAGGGCGCCGTCGTCTCTACATATCGACCTTCCGACGGCAGACGCTACATCGTGTATTTGCTCAGCTAATATTTCATCAATCAATTAAATAAATGTCGCAGTAGTTAACAAATAAAAAAAATATTATTCAATCAATTACAAGTATTAAATTCACCATATTAGTATATTAAGCGTAATTATGAATGCGTGAATCAAGACGCAATAAGTAGGTAATTGTAATTGTAATTGTGATTTTAAGCAAATATTTAATTAAAATCTGCACCAAATTAACATATGACAAACTTTAAAATCTATTGCGAATTGTAAGTTCCCATTAGAAAGTTTATAGATACCTATATTTAAAAACAGTTAATTTATTATACGTTGGAATATCTATATTACTTTTAATCTATACAATTATCGTACGTTTTTAATTTATGTCGGTAATTAAATTTACAATTTTAATTTCTAATCATAATAACTGTTATGCAGTAAATAATTACAACAATAAATATCTAATTTGCCGAAATCCACCGCATTATTTGAGAGGGATAGGCATTTATTTATGTAATTTAATAACTTTAAATGTCATAATTTATTCATGTCAATTAGATTCTTGATTTTATTCATATCACACAAAAATAAAGATTTTTGGTATAATTCCACAACAATATTGATTACCGTAACGGGGGGGGGGGGGTATTTTATGAAAAACGCAATCGTTGTATTTCTTTTTATGTTGAGTCGACACTGCATCCTTATTTACAGTGCTTTTAGAATATGTATGTTAGTAAAAACGAACCCTCTTTTGTTTATTGTGATCATTGATTGGTACCTAACTATATAATTTACTGTTATTGAACATTGAGTATTAAAAAAGTATGAAGCATACCTAATTATAGTTATGAGTCAAAATATTTTTTAGTTTGATAGCATATTATAGTTATGTAATACAAGTTGTTAATACACAATTAAGCCATTCGAAATCGCTTCTACGGTATAGAGACTATGTGTGCAGGTGTTAAAAAATATTAAGTATATTTGACAAAGAGTAAATAATAGAGACATAGTAACTATATTGCATGCTCAGATCTAAACTAAGACAAGTGACGAAACGTCAGTTTCTAGGAAAGGAAAATACGTTTTTTTTTTTCAATTTTTATTACTAAGAACATTAAACTAAAGAGTTTTCTGTATTCTGAATCCATCCAAAGCAACAGCATTACAATTTGTATTATATTAACACGGTGACTGCGGCACTCTAGAACTACAAATTTCATTCAGTGCTACACCTGCCAATTGTGACTTGTACGTGCGGTTGTTTTATCCTGGTGCGGTACAACTCGAATTTGTCTTGTATGTTAAACGTACCGATTAGAAACAGTCTTAAGTACCAAAACTTAAATGTATACTTGTGTCGTTCTGTACTATAGGATTTCAGTGTCAAATCACCCCCGCACCTGGGAGAAAAACACCTAAATTCAACGCCGCACCAAACGAAAGTCTAATACAAGTCGAAATTGGCACTTAACGCAGTCAACGTGTTAAAATAAGTATTAGGTATATCGCATCGTCACATGTGAGCTAAGCCAACGAAAAAACAAAACAAACCTAACCTAGGACATTAGCCACATTCCAGGCCTGTGCCCGATCGCAACGTAGATACGTCACGAGCTGGTAGGTACATATGGCATTCACGTGAGGTCCACTTAGTACACAAAAATGGCTCTCTATTACACCGCTGAACTGCCTGTCCGTTTTGAATACAATGGCGCGATTATTTTTATACGCGTTTTTATTTGCGACTACTCTTCGTTCATGCAATCACGAATATCGTTTTATACAGCATTATCTATATAATCAAACGTTAGTGCATACGTGGTTACAAATTTATAACCTATATCTAAAGAAATCGCCGCCGATACTAAGTATATAACGTACGGGTGTAGGACGCAATTTTTGGAACCGATTACTCGCACGTTATCATCATAAATCGTTAGGTAACATAATTATTATAGAATATTTATATTATATTACATTATTACATTTATAAAGGAACGAATTGAAAAAAAATGCAGCTACTTATAATCTCAAAAATAATTATTCGATAAGTAAAAACTATTAAGGAATTAATTTAAATGCAGGTAGTTTCTGGTTTAATATCTACTTATAAAATACAAAAATAGAATATATTTATGTATAAAAACAACAGTTATAGACACATAGTGTAAATAAAAATAAATTAAAAAATTATTATTAAGTCAACTTTAATTCCAATAAATATGAACACTTAATTGTAGAACTCTTGCAGAAACTTATATCCATTATTCTTAATTAATTAGTAAGATGTATAGTTGAATAACAGATTTTTTTATATAGATATGCAAACGAAATCATTAATAAAAGATAATTTTCATTTATATTCCTATTTTGTATTGAGAACATTAATTACAGGATTGATAGATTAAAAGGTACAGTATGATTTTCATTAATATATTTACATTGATATGAATATCGTAATATAATAATGATGATAATAATTAAGCAGGAATCAGTACACGAAAGTAAAATGATTTGTGGAAATTGAATAAAATCGGAAAGTATTCTGTGTAATTATACTTGCAGTTCAGTAAGGTACCTTCCCCACTTAGAAGTCGCAATAACGGCCCCGAAGCAAACAGATGCTAACCACATCAATAATATTAAATAAAAAAATATTGAAGTCATTAATTTAATATTTTGAATATTTAAAATGTACATACCTCCACTTAAATCCTAACAATAAATAAGACTCCTTAAATTATTAACTTAAAGAACCAAACAAAACAAATCTTATAGGTGTCGTTATAGATAAGATTAAAGTTTTTTATAAAAATTAAACTTAAATGACAAATTTAATTAAAAGTAATACAGACATTGCTGCGTTCATTAATTCATACTATTATATGCAATTGAAACCTAAGCAGAGAAAAAGTTGCACAGAAAAATAGGTAGTAATTACTGAGCTAGAATTTTCGATACTTATCAAGTAAATATTTTAGTTTGTAAAAATGTTAATTTATGACGAAAGGTTAGCGCTAAATAGGTACCTTTAGATAATTATGTATGAGGTATGTTTGAAATTAGCATTTTGGTAGGAAGTTGTTTGTTTCTTAAAAGGTCAAATTGAATAAAACAGGAGACCCTAGAAATGAGAGCCACAACAAATTAATAAGATGTCTTTCGCATAATAACAAGCGATTATACTACTAATGAATGTCACTTTGAAAATATCTTAAGCTTATCCAATAAATGATTATTTGTTAATTTATTTAAATCAAGTTTCAGTCAAATTAAGCAGTTTGTATTTAAATAATCCGTTTAAATTGTTTAAACTGCATTCGATGAATAGAGTTCCTATTACGTTACTATTATATTTAATTGTCTAATTGTACTGCCCATATAACACTCAGGATATTTGTAAAGCTGGGGAATGTCTTTAAAACTTGTTTGATGGTAATTAAATGCGCTCAATAACATCGTAGCAAATAAGCAGTAATTTTTTCAATCTTTTTTATAGAAATTTGAATAATTCAGTACCCTTCTATCATATTACGCATAAATTTCAATTTACTGAATTTACACCCGAAATACTGAAATTTTTAAGTACATACATATATTTTTCCGTCCACACGGATATGTAGATTCGTTCGCATCGTAGCGGAACCCCACCGTATAGACGAATGTGCTGTTTGCTAAAATAAACTTAGAAGTCGCATTAGAGAAGAGTGTGAATCATAAACATTTTTACATGTGAAGCGTATCGCGCGTCCCGGCAGATGTCGCCCATCAATAAGGTGGACACGTAAAAAGCGCCATAATCAAAGCCGATGTGCCACCGTAACGCGCTCGTAGCTCAGTAAAATTACATAAAATGGCCTATAATCTGCTTGTTTTGGTTTTGAATGCGACTATTTTCGTGATTTGTTGGCAATGTTAGTTTATAAAAATGAACCGAGTGACGGAGGTTGACTGTCTCTGACTGCGACGGATATACGGCAGCAGGTGGTCAGAATACCACGTGCTCTGGAAATAATATCACCGACATGTCAGTGCGAAGACATTTATTCGCCATAGAGTGCGATCCGGCAACTTTTTATGAGTAATAAAAGCTTTATACATTACAGTTACTTCTTCCGCGATTACTATAAATTTTTTCGACTTAACAATAATAGATGGTTGAAAATAATACATAGTTATCAAGACAGTACTATATAACTAAACAAATACAAAGATTAAAAAAATTCATAGAGCCAACACTAATAAACATATTTAATATTTTTTTTTTCAATTGAACAAACAATGATGTTTGAATTTATTACGTACGTGCTTATAGAGAAAATACTGTAAATGCATAGTAGGTATTAAAACACAGAGCCAATATTTAATACAGAATCAAATAGACAAACATTTTATAAAATATGCTTCTAAGTTTATGTTGCACGTTAATAAAAAAAAATATATATCTAATAAAAAAATATCATGAAAAAATATAACCTTGACACATTCCACATAACTCGTTATGTTACACCCAAACTTGAGATTTTACTGACGGACATTCCAAACACATCAATGTAAATGTTAGGTATTTTTCAATATCTCATGAAAATACGCGCAATTATTAATACTTTCGACACCCATCCAAAACAAGCACGATTTATAATTATCACCTGTGCCTACTAAGGCGTCGTTTACCCTAACATGTACGGAACTTTAAGCTATCTTGATACGTTTAAGTGTTACACATAACATTTACAACCCTTTACACTAGGCAGGCATATACAGTCCCACGCCTACTCGTATGTAACTTTCAACATTTTAAAGCAGCTACCTATAGAATTTAGCTTATTTACGTAATTTTTAAAAATGGAAATGTGTTTAATTTTCTTATGTCTTTTTTAGTAAAGGAATACTTTGGCAGGTATCTAGTCAATTTTATTTAATCAAAACTTATTGCAAGGTAGGGATGAATTTAAATATAATTTAAAACATTCCCACAATCATGTTTATTGTAAGGTTTTCCATAATAGATACACAAAAATACTTTTCTTACTATATATTTAAATTAGTAATTAGATAGCTTTTAGAGGCAATTCTATAATTTCTGTTCTAAATAAATATTAACTAATCCAGCAAGTACCTACATGATTAGTCTCATGTTATAACCCTTAGTAAGAAGGAAACTATTCACTCATCTTTAGTTTCTATACATATATGTAGCTAACTCAGTCTAACCGAAAATCGGCATGGCAGCTACAAATACATTAAACTATTATCCGATTCCCCTCGCATCGGACCGTGCGGCGGCGTGGAGGAGCGAGCCACATGTGCGCGGGACGCAGCGCGCATGCGCGGTCCAATATGGCCGCCAACCGGACCAATGGCAGAGCGCAACAACGCACACGATAAGCGCCCTAAGCTATTGATTGGAACGGCACGTTACTAATTACAAATTGATTTGTCTTTTGTTTTGTTATTTATTAATTAAAGAGGTCCTTAGGTGCTATCTAAATGTATACAAACAGAGTCAGAAAAAGTTCGAAATTAGAAAACTAACAGACTGTAATTTAGTGACTATCTAGACAGAGGTATTGAAATGGCCGTTTTCAGATATTTTGTTAGATACCTTACTTTCGTATAAAATTTACAAAAACATGACCGGAGTCACAAACCGATGGATAAATATTAACTAACTCCATGTTTCTGACCTAATTAATTATTAAAGATGGAGTAAAAAACACATTTTCTTTATACTTCGTTGTAGGTATTATAATTACACCAGGTTGAGAAAAAAATGGTAACCAGTAGATACCGTTATCAACACATGAATTGTAATGACGTTAATGTGTATTCAGCCTGTAAAAAAGTCTGGATACATAAAAATGAAACTTGTCATAAATGTATGTCTGATGAAAATTCTAAAATTTGGTATTTCTATTGTTAGAAAGGCTAACAACAAGAACAGGTAAAAATTCAAATTTCTTATAACGTAATTTAATTTCAAAATAAAAACAGTAATATTCTATGGATTTATCGTTTCTATCTATAATTTAGGTAGGTATAAAAAATGGTTTAATTGGACCTCCTAAAAAACGTATTAACAAATAGATAATAAATTAATCAGCCATTACTGCATGTTGCAGTTTTATCATAAACCAGTTTACATTATCTTAATTTCTTATAATATGCAAGTGTATATTAAGCCGTAGAAAGGCAAATGAAAAGCACAGTTTTGCTTAAACTTATTTTTTTAGGTATCCTCTTTTATCTGAAACTCTTTTCAAAACGTATAGGTAGGTATGTTCTTTTAAAATCTATTAAGGCTCATACTAATAGTGTGCAGCTATGTTCAATCTATTATGTTTATGAGTTTATTACAAAATCCATATAATTATGCAGGTGCCCGCTTACAAATTTTTAAAACAGCTCTACTTAGTATCTAATCATAATATGTACCTACATAATATAAAAGCAAAATCTCTACCTACACAAAAATCGAAAAAGTAATCTTGCGAACGAACGCAACATTGTTGCATTGTGTATAAAAATAATATACGTATTCAAAGGGGCCTGTCAAAGTAACATTATTATCACGTCCATGAGTTATGCTACAGATACAGAACTCAAACAAACTCAAACCTTTTTCATTTTAGCGACGCCATCTTGGATTTGTACCCTTAGCTGTTATCTTTCAAATGTGGTGTGGGTTAAGTCGATACCAATAGGTACCAAAATTTCGGTATGTTTTGTGACAACAAAAAATTTAATTTAGCAACTAAGTTTCATAGGTATTGTAACTGTAATAGAAAATATTTGCCAATTGCTTGATCGCTAAGAGATTTCGCTCCTTGAATACAAAAGGGCCACAAATCGAAATCCATAAATTTTACAGGAGAGCCAAAACAAAATTTTG
>DWQT01001956.1:0-15274 GCA_018244895.1 Myscelus amystis hages | reverse complement strand
AGTGAGACATACTTTTTCGAGGCATTCCAGCTTAGTCCTCAGGGGTAGCGGCGCATCGTTGGTCGACCTGAGATAAGAATCTAATCTTATCTGAGGTTGATTACAAATGTCCATGGGCGGCAGTTGCCATTTACCATCAGGTGAACTGCATGCTCATCTGCTACATCCATATAATTAAAAAAAAAAAAAAACTTTTTTCTTCTACTGTTGTACGATAGTCTAATTCGGTGGTATAACATGCATTAAAATTTTTGCAATAAGGTCTGTTTCAAAATTTCCATTGAACACTTATAAAACTGTAAGCGCTATGTGGGTTAATCTCCCCAATAATAATACGTATTATGGTCAGGTATCTAAAAGTTATACAAATACTCACTGCAACTAGCTAAAATGTCGCCCAGACTGTGGTGAATGTCGGGATCTGACATTTTCCTGTGATGCATAGTAGAAGCCGGTGGACTTCTCCTGTAGCCTTCTAATCCGGCCGAAGACGTTTTTTTAGTTCTCGGAATCTTCTGTACGCTGTGAATAAATGATTACTATTTTCTCGCCATTCTTGTACCATTACAAATTTTGAATGCTGTTCCAAGGCTCATCAGTGATGAGTCATCACATACATATGCAGTTTTGTGCACAGTTTAAAAATAATACTTCTTATTTGTACTAGTTTTTTTTTTTGGATTATGTAATATATTATGTTCACCTTAAATAAATCTTCTATTTGTATACTACTTATTTACTTTTGCCAAGCCAGATAAATATGAAGTGAAATACGTCATATTTATCTCTACTCTAGAATCTAGTCATTCATAAAACTTACCAAGTGCTGTGAGCTGGTGGCAATTGAAATATGTCAGCATCGTACGCATCGTAATCAAATATGGAATTGTGCATGTATTTATCTTCTTTTAACAGCTTTCCTTTGCACTCGTCTTCGTACATTTTCTTTAATGGTTCCTGACTTTTCCGCGGAGGCAATTTGATTCTCGGTATGAAATTGGAGTACGCAACCTTTTTGTTGGTGGAATAGAATGACAAATTGATCCAGTGAGGCATGGAGTAGTCGTCGATCGAGTTGATATTGCTGTCCTTATTATGGAATTTCAATAATGGTACTGCATGCAAAGGTTGTTCTCCTACACATACTAAATCACTGCCAACACCGTTGTCAATAATTCGTTGTTTTGTCACATTGGTCAGCTCCCTGTCTACTTCAAACACACCCACGCCAGGTGTAATAACCACACTTAGTTGACCGGTACGGTCAAAACACCTATCCAAGTAATGTTTCTCAAACACTGCAAAAATATTTTTCTCATTATTATTCTCATTATTTTATAATTACAGTTTGATTCTAAAGGATTTCCTATTTTGTAACTATCAATAATACAATGATATCATTAAATGAATGTAATAACGTAAGATGACCCACTAATAAAATATAATAAGAACCTAAAGATTACCATTTAAGCTCATGTTGAGGACTTCAAGAAAATTTCCTTGAGCTGCAGTGGAATTTATAGCAGTTGGTATTTCCATGTTAGGTCTCTCATGGTATTGTAATACAATCTTTTGATAGTCTGTGAACAGTCTTCTCAACTGCAGTAGAACATTGGACCAATCCTCATATCTTTCATTCTGGACTGCCACCCTGAAACACACAATACGGTGATTATAGTAGTTTATTTCCAAACAGCATTGACAGTGTATGTTTACATGATTCTTAAGATCACTATGGATTATGATGAATTGAAACAAGGGAAAACCTTGGCAGGCATATTTTTTTACATTTACAACTTTCAACTATTTTTTGATTATTTAAAAAGTGTCTGAAATAAAAATATCCTTATGATGCAATTTTCCCAGATGTATTACAACACATACTACTTTGATATTTCTATACGGGTATAATAATAAAACATACCTATAAAAGTCCTCATAAAATCTGCCCCTATAGTCTTTCTGTAAGCACTCCTTCATATGTTGTGGGAACTCTTCCAGAGATTTTGCTTTGTAAAATGTTCTTGAAAACAAAACAATTGTTACTTCATGATTGCTGCCATTTTTCTGCAAACAAACCAATGTAGGATTAAAAATGTATGTACAGGGGAAACCATCACCCAACTCTTTTATCGTACTACTGATGGGCACATGAATATTCTTTCAAATTGAAAAGTCTAAAGGCCACATTATAACAGACTAGCTAAGTGCCATTTGTCATTCTGCATTTAGGGAATCGCAATTTTTAAAGTAGCAACTATCTTTCTCAAATAATTTCCACCCTAGAATCTCCTACCCTATTGGTAGCATATAATAACAAAAACTATTTAAATACCAATTTCAACGATACTACAATTCTTCCTTGAGATATCTGACAGGTTAAGAACAGAACCTGCAGCCATTTAGATGACAGAAAATAACTGTAATTGTAATTGTAACAGACATTTTGTACATGCTTAAATTCAAAATAAAATTTTAAAGTTTGTAAAATTGATGAACAGTACATGCTTTGATAGAAAAAATATGCAAATTTATAATAAAATACCTTCCACTTAGCAAAGAGTTCTGCCAAGAAACCATTAACAGCTTTTTCAAAGTACAAATCCCCATGTATATCAAAATCCCACATCTCTGAAGACATTTGAATAAACAAATAGACCATTGAAGTAGATGATCTGAACACAATTTTTGTATCTTCCGTAATGACTCCGCAGGCCACCCGGTCTCCTTGTGACCACATCTCATATACTTGACATCTGATAGCGCCACCACAGTACTCTATTTTTTTGTTTAAATAAACACAACTGCTAACCTGGAAGAGATTTAATCTCAAATGTTCAATTAACTTTAAGAATAAATCACACTACACAGGGTTGCTCAGTGGGTTATGAACCTTTGGGGTGTGCAGTAATTTTTGTACTATGACAGGTCACGATTCACAGTGTTTGTGAGTAGATATAAGATGTATTATAAAGCAACAATAAAATAATAATGTTCACAAACAAACAACATATTAATCAAAATGATGCTTGAAAACCCTCACCAAATGGTTTTTTAGCCTCCACATTTCTGACCTTCCCATATATTGCTCCTTGAATGTAAGTTCCACAGAATCAAGAGCAACATCTGCGACGTTAACTTTATTGACATAAACATCAGCAAATGTTCTTAGTTGAAATGTTGTAGCTATGCTCTGTTCAACACTTATAGTCTCTGTAAAAAATATAAACTTGACATTGTAGTAATGCCAAATATATTATTTTAAATAGTTGGTACAGTCCTATAACAATTTTTTTCAAATTTATCATATCATATTGTATATTTACAGTTAGGAAATGGGGTAAAAAAGTATTTTTAAAATAGTCAAAAGAGTTTAAAAAATTCTATTGAAGGCTTTTGCTGAGTATGATCATTGGCAGTTGTAGCAGTGGCTAGACGGGCAAGTGCAATAAAACAAGTACAAGAAAATGAAATATTTGGTTTACACTAATTAATATGTAAACAAGATAATATTCAAGCGATTTTTTTACCCTTTGACTGTCATTATAGATAAGAAGAGCGTTACAGTTATTGGTATATAAACACACAACTTCACAATTCATCTCAACATTGGCTGTGAATGTATGTGATTCCAAGAAACAAACATAAAACCGATAGATTAGTAATCGTTGTATATATAATTACGGGCATAAATAGGTCATCAAAAATCCTTACCTCTACCACGTCCTGACACATCAACTTTAGTCACTTGCAAAAGTAATCTTGGGTAGTCATTTTCCGGATGATAAATTTCTACTATGTCCTTTTCCTCCAACCCTGGATATTCCTTAAGGTTGATAATTAAATCAGCAGCTAAAGTCCAAAAAATGTAGTATATTAGAAATGAAAACAATTTTTTATAGCAATAAACCGAGACGAGTAAATACGGAGTGATACTTACGACTAAAGCTAGATTGGTGAACAATTAACTTGAAAGACTTCATTTTATTTTCATTTTATATTCATTTGAGGTAAACCAACGTAATGAACGTAAACAAATGTTAAAAAACCACCCAAAGCACTTATTCTTGAATGACAATTGACTCAAATTGATGTGACACTTGACAGTATCAAATGTCAAATTTATCTGTATGGTTTATACCACATAATGATCAATGTGTTTTGTAATAAAAAATAATCATGCAATATAAAGATAACAACTCTGTATTTTAAAACATGTAAAAATTTGCTTTAGTAGGTTGGAACCATAAAAGATCCCTAATAGAGTTGGCGCCTCCCAGTAATTTTTTTATTTGTTTTTAAATATTACTGGTGGTAGTAAAAAAAATAAAATTAACAATTCGATTGCAATCATTAATACCATATTACACGCACATAAATTTAACATTTACAAGATAGGCATCTAAAAACAAAATTCCATTCATATTATGTATTTTGTAAAATGAAGCAATACTTTTTGGTATTAACTAAAGTCACTGATGTCATTGTGACACTGTGTGACGTGTGTTTATATGTTTGTGTTTGGTACATATGTGTAATAAGATGTTTAGATTTAGGCGATATTTAAAAATACAGATTTATTGAATGAATGACAATACAATACGGTAGCTAATTAAATAATAAAATGCATTTGAGAGACTATAAAGAGTTAATTTCCTATTTAGCCGTTCTAGCTAATATTTTACAATTTTTGTCGGGCATGTACGTGTCATATGCTATTTTTTATTTATTTCCTTTAATATTTTTTTAAGTATCTTACTTAAGACTCAATATGAGTCTATATTATTGTCTTTTTTTGCAGACTTGTTTGTAAACAATATGTTGTTAAGAAAACTACAGGTGAAGCGACGCCGTTACCATTTATTTTCGGTGTTCTCTCGTGAGTGTAATAAATTACTGACTGAAATGAATGAAAAACAATTGTGGTGTAAATTTAATGCAATGTACTTTATTTCAGGTGTATTCTCTGGCTTTTGTACGGACTTACAAAGCCGGACAATACTATAGTTTTAGTAAATATTATTGGTGTATCAATGATGTTTTCCTATGTCGCTGTATTTTACATTTACACTTTCAAGAAGGCGCTCTTACTTCGGCAAATACTACTCACAGTTATAACTGCTCTCTTCATAATTGGATATTTTTGTGTAGAGGAAGACTATGAAGTACTTTTGAGTAGACTTGGTAAGTATTCTGTTACAGAATTATGTATCATCGGCAATTTTTAAACTCTGTTTGTAGTAAGTTTACAGAAGTACCACTATTATATGTATAGTTGTAATTATTATTTGAATAGTAATCAAAATTACAATCATAATTAATTTGCAATAATTTGGATCTGCTTTACAGAGTGTTAGTTGGAATTGTCAATTGTTTCAATTATATTTGCTTAGCCTTTCCAGTGTAATCAGTAATTATTTATTGTTTCTGTTTTATATTACATATTTTCAAATCAACAGTACCTATTTTGTACACCAATTTATTAAAATGTAATGTAGAATATTATTATACAATACAGTGTAAAATGAGCTCAATTTTGGTCAGGTATTATGTTGCAAATGCATTAGAGAAGGGAGCTGTAATAGTTCTGTGTGCTTGTGCCTGCCTGCTAATGCTACCTGCATGATATGCCACCGTTACTAAAATTAAACAGAGATAGCCTAGTGGTTTGCAATTCAGCCTCTCATCCTGGGGTCTGGGTTCGATCCTGGCACACTCCTCTGATTTATCACATGAGTTTTATAACTAAAACTTAAATATCACTTGCTAAAACGGTGAAGGAAAACATCGTGAAGAAACCTGCACACCTTAGGAATGTTATAAGTCTGTATAATATTTTCTGAGTTGTGTGAAGTCTACCAATTCACATTTGGCCAGCATGGTAGACTATGGCGTAAATCCTTCTCACTTTGAGAGGAAGCCCGGTCCAGGAGTGGACCATTAAAGGGTGAAAAAAAACTAAAATTACACATCCATCAATATTCTATATGTGTTGTCGATTTCAACAAAAACATTATTAGTACATGCTTTGTATTCAGGCCGAATCATATTTCTGGCTTAGCTTAATTGTGGTGGCAAATAGTTAAACAAGGTTAAGTATTATACACAAAAATAGCAACATGTGAAGGCAGCAAGCATGCTTAAGGATTGTGGCTATGTGGAAAGGCACTGATTATTATTATAGAAGTAAAAAGCTCATCTGCATATCACCATGTTAAGTATCGCATCTTTATAGCACATTCTATTGAACTTGTGTGGAGTTACCATTTAGCAGTTTTGTAAAGTTCTGATAGAATAAAGGCCCCCTTATGCTTAATATTAATGAGCTTTACTAGTTTCAATTCATAGGGTTTTCGACAAAAAAACATAATATTGATCTTATAGATTTATTTACATAGACTACATTTCACATAGTTTGTGAGAAAACTTATTTTGTGAAACAAAATTATAATCTTTTTTTAACAATTATTGGCATGATATCACAGGTACAGCTTTTTCATTTAAAAACATTAACATCGATAAATTTTCAAGACACTTACACAGGAAATTTATTAAGATTAAACTATTTATCTCTATTCCTCAATTTAAGTAATGATTATTTTAGGGTTTGTCCCGCATTAATGGAGCATTTAAATGTTTTTTCCCGTAGCACATAAATTTTAATATACATGAATATCTTTCTAATATTAATTTGATAATATAAATATATGAAGCTAAATTTACTGTGAATGACATGATAAATGAAAAATTTCATATTCTTTCAGGTCTATGCGCCTGCTCTATTACACTCCTAATGATTGGAGCACCAATGAGCAAGCTCTATTATGTAATTCAAACCAAATGCACAGATTGCCTTCCGTTCCCTTTAATAGTTATGTCGTTTTTTGTCTCAGTCTTATGGTTTTTGTATGGTGTGATACAGTATGATCTATATATTTCGGTAAGTTTAATATATTCTTTTAAATTTCGGAGATCTCAGAATTAGTATATGAACATGCAGCTACACATCAGTGGTTACTACTTCTGCCTATTCAATACAAATTATATCACATCTAATTGTCGATAATATCATGGTGCATGGTTACATCATTGAACCACCTGATATTATTTTTGTGTCATTGAATAACAAGCTGTAACAATTTTGAAGCTGTTCTGCAGCACATAAAGAAATGTTAGTATTCATGATTATTTTATTATTACTTGTATTTTTTTATTTGTATTTTGTTTTGTTTCAGATACCAAATTTCATAGGAGGCCTCTTGGCTATGACACAATTAAGCGTTTTTTTGTTTGTTCGAAATAAAACCTACAATCGTTTGCCTGCAAAAAGTGTGGTAGCATAGTATCGGTTTCATCAATAGTAAGGTAATGGAATGATGGATGAAATTGTATGGTCGGAAGGGCCAACACAAAACGGGACAAAATCTACTCCAATGTAATATTTGTTGGATCAATGGACTTTTAATGATTGATAAAAGTAGTCCTACATATCAAAATGATTTTTAATTACTTTATTACACTAATTAATATTTCTTGGTTTGTGTTAATTTTCATACAATTTTTATAAGTACATAGATATGAGTATTAAAAAAAGGAAAACTGATTATACAGGAAAATAGTGCAGTTATTAAATATAGAGATTACTAAGTATAATACTGAGACAAATAGTACCTCATTAGAAATACATTGTAAGATTTGAAACTGTAATCCCGGGGTGAATAATAATTTCATTCAAAGGATCTCAATATAAGTCATATAACAAAAGTATTATTGAATTTTCTTTAAATTGTACATAATGATATATAGGAAGTAATTTAATTTTTTAATTTTAGTCTGAATAAAATTATGGTGCTGAGTAATAAAACAAGTTATTTTTTTATTTAGTCGTATAACATACTATATTGTGTAAAGTATGGCGAATTATTTATAATTTAAATCCCAATTTTTCGTACGTAAGGCACATTGAAGCTACAGATACCTACAAAATGTATTCATGCATGCATTGGGAGATTAATACTGGTTACTTATCTTTACTTTTAAAGCGTAAGTTTATTTTTATGAAATGATAAAATTGTTTGTGTTTCGTACGTAATAAAAATATCATATTTTTCATCAACTCTTTCATTTAACAATTTTTCAATTTATCACACACACAGTATCCGCGGTCATTTGGGTTTTGGACGCATTTGCCTCGCGGGTTATATGGTGTTATAGTTTGCATGGATACAACACTGAATTCATTATTGTATTTTTGTACGATGACCTCGTAACCTATGTTTGCGGGATCTACGATGAAAGCCAATACGTAGAAAATTTTGTTATGTATTGATCTTTCGTATAAATGACTTCTTAGAATAGATTTTAATTTAAATTTGTGACATTTTGTGCAAGGTGATGTTTTTATATTTTCTACTTTGTTATCTAAATATTCTTTGGCTACTTGCCAACTGTTAACAACGTCGCTCTTGTTTACTTCAATAACAGTCATGTTATGACAAGTGCACCAATCCTCCACCACTGCCGCGTCTTCGCATGTTCTCAAATCAGACACTTTTTTAAACAAACTGTTACACAATGGGCATGCTTCTGATGTTATGACTTCGTTGTATCCCCTCGTTAGCTTCAAGATATCCTTAACTGTTATGTAAAGGTCATAAGGTGTGACCAGTCTTTCTTGGTTCAATTGCAAATTCTTGTATTCTTTAGGAAATAGCTCCCGGAACTTTTTTGGGACCCAAACCTGAAGCATTGGCAGCCGTTCTTCGTAGTAAGACTCCATTTGCACTCTCATATTACCGTACCTAATTCCATGGTCGCTTAAGTAGAATATAAATGTTTTGTCCATCATACCGTTGTCATGCAATTTTCCAAAAAAATCAACGAAATCTTTGTCGTAAAGCATCGGTCTATTTTGTAAATTGTGGCTACAGGAATTTATCCAAAACATTCCGTATGATTTGTATTTTTTGTAAGTGTCTAAGAATTGGTAAGCGTAATCTAATAAATGGTTTGTAGATGATAATTTTTTTGCACAGACATAGTTCCCGACATTCGTTTCACCAGTGAGGAAAAACGGTCGCAAGTAATGATCCGTTGGTGAGTCCAAAAATCCGTCATATTTTGAAAAAGTATCGGGCAACCTTAAAAAATCTTCGCCGTAAGCGGTGATGTATCCAGCCTTTCTAAATTCGTTCCACATCAGTAATGTACTACATTCGTTCAATCCTTTTGCACAAGCTTTATAAATAGTCGAAACATTCTTGCCCGTCATTAGAGCCATTACGTTTGGAAACGTATTATATCCTACCTGTAAAAAAATATATAAAAAAATCACATAGGAGTTATCCTGATTTACATTAATCAAAATATACAACAATTAGTAAGTACTATCTACTACTATAAATCTATATGCAATTGAAACCAATTAAAAGCTTTATTTTTGTCTTTATGTTAATTGTCTCTTTTAGAGAGAGCAACAAACGACTAGGCTCGGTATTATAAGGGACGATGATGTCTGTGCGAGGATTTCAGGACCCTTTAAACATTTAATACGATTAAACTATATGTATGTTTGTCCTCCATTTTGAAGTCGGTTAAAGAGACTGGGTATCTTACCACAAGATGTAGGCAAATGTAAATTTGAAAACTAAAACTAATCTCTATTTATCAGAATACCGCTCTTACCTTTTGATACCCCCGAAAATCCAACCAGTTGTGTGTACGTAAATATTCAGCGGTTTGTGGCATACTCGACAAAAGTCGAGCCCGGGACATCGTGTCCATTCCCAATATTAAAACATTCCATGAATTAGCATTCGATTTCTTTGGGTGTTTGCTTGAAATCATTTTTTTAATAAATATGTATGCATCTTCATAGATATTTATTAGTTTAGAATAACAGGTCACGGTGACAATCTCTTGCTCCAGTTGTATTGTAGACCCATTTTGAAATGGTTTGCATGAAGAATACCTGAAATATTTGTTTAAGTTAAGCTAAAGTTGATCTAAAACTTTTTATACCTACAATGATTTTTTTCGTAAACGTTTACCTAATCTTTTCGGTGATATATCTACCAATCTACAAGTACTGAAGTGAGACGTATCTATAGGGGTTTAAGTGAATTTGGCGTAATTTGGCGCGAAAATTGCACATATCCAAATTCGACACTATTTGTTCATTGTAAGGTATACCTACATTTTATCAACGTCATACATTTTCATAAATATCATTCATCGGCTTTCGCTAAAAGACATAGGTAAGTACATATACAAATAAATTATTAATGTGAAGTAAACTTAGTAGTAGCTAAATATACATCTACCAAATTATTTAGGATGATAAGGGAATAATGATGGTACACGAAATTTGGCAAAAAATAGAAAGAATAATAAATAGTAATCACAACAAAAATTCACTTACTCTAATCTCTTTAAATCGAGCACGCCCGAGACGTTAAGTGATTGGGCGAATTTAACACAACATTGGTATGTCTTTCCTTTACTGTAAATGTTCATATTTACTTTATCTATTTGAAATTCTATTTTGTCATTGTATATTTTATTCACTACCACAGCTCTTTCTCCGCACGTTTTACTTAAATATTTCTCTTCCACGAATTTGTATGTCCTGGAGTAATTTGGTATATAGCAGCCAGGAGTGTTGATTAAATATTTTTCTGATTCTGTATACAAAATATATTATTGTTAATATTTGACACGTCTGGATATTTTTCATGTTATTTGGCAGGCTAGTTCTTGAAGACAGGTAGACATGTTAATTACAAATGGCTTGCTTTGACACGTTCTAGATTATATTTACGCGAAATTAGAACTGTCTACGATTAGAATCTCATAATGAAGAATCTGGCGTACATAGTGACTATTCCCAATACCTTTGTTGAAAGCGATTAGTTAAGTACATATAAATTTTAAATGAATATTATATGAATAAATACATTATAAGTTTTACTTTTATTGGCTTTATGCTTTCATGAGCTAAAACCAAATATGTGAATACTTCGATTAATCGTGAAAACTAAATTACATTGCTCGTTTTAACTCATTATTAGCGCAATGGTAGCTTCGTAGATGCACATGTAGAGCGCCTTAGCGTAGAGCTGATATAAATTAGCTACATAATCGTTCTATTACTCTGTGCGAGTAATACTCACCCCTATAAGTATTGTTGTAGAGCCTAATTTGTTTATTAATATCTCCGATGTATGTCTCGCTTGCAAAACTGCCCAATTTATTGTTGTAATATATTAAAAAAATTGCCACCCATGATACCAAAATGACCATTTTTGTATATCTGAAAATAGACATTTTTTCCTTTCTGAGTTCCTGCAACAGAAAACTTAAACTGAATAAAAACATTTCAAGACAGTGTACCTCATATAGAAATCAATATTAAAGGTCCATCATACCTATATAAGATCTACACATATATACTCGTACATGTAAGTGTTATATCTGCCATGTCTAATATTAATGGACTATTTGACAATAGTATTGACCTACTTACAATTGAATTTTTCCCAAAAAATATGAAAAGAAAAATATTTTTATGAATATAATTAACTTTCTCGCAAAAGCACTTGATTGTGACATCACGATTAATATTTTATTTTTAATTATAGGTACTTGGTACTTTGCTTTTGCCTTATCTCTATTTAATTATATTGCATTAAATCTTGGATTGGTGCACCGAAATTTACAAATATTCATTTTGGGAGCACACAGGGAGCAACACAGGGAGCTGTCATGAAAATATCCTTCTCATACCCATATCGCTACCGTACTTCACTTTAACATTGAGAGGCTATGGTACTAACAGTGCGGCAACTTTGTCATGCGGCTTTCAGTCATGCGGGCCCAAACCCGCGGGACTGAAAGATGAAATCGGAAATAATAAGTACGACGAAAGTTTCTGATGAAATGCAGCGATTATTTATTAAATTATCTGGACGTCATCCATCACGATCGTCGATAGTTCGTGTCTGATAACCCGCGAATTAAAACTACATAAGTTGACTTGTTTTGACTTGATTAGTTTGAAGTTGGACTTGATTTAATAAAAATAAAATATCAGCATTATTTTATAAAACAAATGTATTACAGGATTGTCACTTTATTCTTTTTAACAATGTTCGACAAAATAATAATATACACAAAAAAATATTCTATTGTATTTTTACAATTATCCGGGACTGGGTCAGTAATTATATAAAAAATCAATGTTGTTGAATATCTGTGTAGCTCCTTTATACATACCAAAGTTCCCAAACAAAGCTTTTATATAAACTTATTCAAATATGTTTTAAATATATACACATTCATAAACAGGTATGTTGTCATTGAAATGTAACGTGATAATTATTAATTGCGGGATATTCTGCCTATTTATAGACGTTCATTTGTACCTACGACAGTCGGTAGGGTTAATATGAAACAATAACGTATACTTTTCATTTTATTGATTAGATATAGATCCCAATCGTAAAATAACATCGTATATTAATTAAAATCGTAAAATATGTATTATCTTTCTTAAATAATTGCATTGAAAGGAAACATAAGGACAAATACGAGTATGTGTATACGTTTAAAATATAAATTATAGGATGCGACCCATATCTATACAAAAGTGACCGATAAGCTATCTAAATAATTCTTTGTTGAAGTTATTCCCGATATATATATTTTTTTACAATACTGTATCGCCCTTGATTCGCCTTTGTTTTGTTTGATTTTTAAGTACCTACCTAAAAACACAAATGTATTTATTGTAAATGACAACAATAATATAAATTATACAAATGAAATGAAATTTCCACTTTGGGAAAAATGTAGGATTTCGTAATATGGAGCGCAATGGGAAAAATGAAAATTAAGATGAGAACTATTTCCGTCGAATTCTTTACGCAATAAGTATTCGTATTTGGAAAACGGATAACTTGTTTTAAGCTTGATGAATCACCCTGAATTAAAATATCAAAACTATCTCCAAGGGAAATCCTAATTTTTAGTGCAATATCTTAATATACGAATAGCTATTCTGTCCATCTTAAGTAGAACATGTTCAAGGTCTTAAAAAGAAAATGCCGGTCCTAAAATTACTCATGCTCTGTGTAGAAGAAAATTAGAAGAGGAAAGAAGAAGTCATTTAGAAGCTAATAGAATTAATATCTATTTAGAAATTCCAAGGAAGAATTTTAGGGAAGAAACTGTTTAAAGGTATCTGATTTTTTCTCATTTCCGTTGTGCTACTTACTTTATTTTTAATGAACCTACACATATTCTGTATATCAGGCTGCATATGTATATCATTAAACCGCCTGTCGTTCAATAAAATGTGGACAAATTTACAACTGTTACCGAAAAGCGATAAAACATTTACGCGGCCTGTAGCGATTCGTAGTCAAAGATAATCATACATATTAGAGACAAAAATATTTTTATCCTACTTACTTATGATAACATTTTAATTGTTTTGATGAATCACAGTGTTACTTTAATCACAAAATTGCATTGAACTAGTCATACTCAACACATTTAAAACACATAAATAATAGCGGTGCAGGTAGCTTTCATTAAATTAAACTGTAGAGCGCGCATTTTGTTTGTTATAAGTACAAATGATGTCACACCACGTCCGTCTGGCGCTATTCACATTGGTTCACTGCCAGTCTGGTACACGTTACGTGTGATCTTCGTGATCATTTCGGACATACTACTTTGACCTATGAATTTTGTCAAAGGGTAAATCCACTACGACTCCCTAAGTTTTTTAAAACTTTTTGGGGCCTACGTGTCTGCAAGGTATTTTTTTGCAAAACATAACTGTTTAAAGATGTCTATTTTTAAAACGTGTCAAGGTACGCCTTGCCAATTCTGGATTTTTCATCGCATTTTCGACTACGGAGTGCAACCGCTGTAATAACTACTGAAAATAAGCAGCAAGGGTACCAGGTATACCGGATTGAATAATTGCTTGAAAATAGAGTGCACTTAATTACATTTTCCATATTTTTCTTTCTCGTAAACGTTATAAGCATTTAGGTGTAATGTTTTATAGTACGTTTTAAATAAACTAGGTATTATGTGTACCTTTGTTACATATTTGTGTAGTTCATAAAGAGTAATCAATTAAATGGATCTAACAGGCGTGGCTTCGCATGATTGCAGTACACAGGAGTGTTACCTACTAATTAATTAAACGTGTATCTAGTGTCTGATAGCAATTAATGTTTTCCTGCATTCATAATGAAACTTTGTAAAATATGTGACAACAGAATGTTGTATGATAACAGCACATTAGTTACTTATCACTGTCTATCTAAATTTCTCATTAGATTAACATCTAATAGTAGAAAAGTTGCGTTAAGTTTAAAATAGGTGAAAATCCATTTGAACAGTTTTGGAAAGTTTGAATTTGAATTGCAAT
The DNA here is from genome assembly GCA_018244895.1 of Myscelus amystis hages. Lineage (NCBI taxonomy): Eukaryota > Metazoa > Arthropoda > Insecta > Lepidoptera > Hesperiidae > Myscelus > Myscelus amystis. The sequence continues at coordinate 828 of DWQT01001956.1, read as the reverse complement.
AATCGTGGACAGTGAACTATCGGACACTGATAATTTGTTTTGGGTGGCTGTTGTACTTTAAATAAAAATGTACAAGTAATTGAAAGAATCTGTCAGCAACTGTGCTATTTTAGTTCATCAGAATGTTTGTGCAAACTAAATTTTCTGCAATCAAAATGTTCTATTACGCTCTATGCATCATTACACTCCCGACATTTGGCACGCTACAACGAATGTGGTCTCTTTAGCGAATCAAACAAATTTCGTCAATGAGTTTGTTTGTAACTAAAAATAGTTTTATTATACTTTCACATGTAACTTCGTGTGTTTAATACGGTACCGAATCTAAGAAAACTTTAAGGTTGGATTTTTAACCTTAACTAGCTTTCACGGTTTTGCTCGCGCAGATGTCGATATTACTTTACATTCCAATAAAAATCATGCAGCTCTATTTTTACCCTAGGTACATGTATATTTGTAATAAATAAATGTACATAAACTATAATAGAGCATATCCGCTACCTTACGCATTTCCGTACAATCGTTCATGACATTCATCCCCTCTTTCTGACATTTAATGGGTAGAATTCCTCAAAACTAATGAACACAATGCTATAATTGTTTTTAATAATAAAGATTTTCGTAATCCAAAATTTCCCTTTCCGAAAAGATTATGCCTAAAGATATAATTGATGAATTGAAATATAAGTACCCTAAGTGTGGCTCACTAGACCGTCGTCAATATCTAACAGTTCCATGTCTAACTTAATTATACTTTGAATAGAATAACTTAAAAAATCAATACCTGGCTAACATTTTGATTTTTTGAATTTACATATCCTAATAATA